>SOPF01027259.1:83528-115542 GCA_012979155.1 Hypericum perforatum | reverse complement strand
TACTACTACAATGGAAACCATTTGCAACTCTCTTGGGATAAGCATTTGACTTGCTATATATTCTCTGAATCTAATCAACACTCCATAATTTTTTCCAAAGAAGATTAAAACTCCACAACTATATGGTGCTTAAACAATTCAAACCCCAATTATATCATCTGAGATGCCACATGACTCCTTTTGTTTTAAAACTGAAGCCACGTGACTTATGGGGTCTGGCTAACTTATTATAGGAAGTTACATTATATGTATGCATGAGGGTCATGGGGTCATTGCCCAAAATAAAACTATGGGCATTATTAATTCAAATTCGTAGTAAATAAATTAATTAATGAAATTACACAATTTTTGTTTACCGAGTCATGGAGGAATTTAACTACATATGTTTGCAAGATACAAATTTAATATTTGGCAATATTTTAGCGGTTTGTTATTATTGGTGTACCTGCCATTGGTAATATCTACTTAGAATATTAAATGATCCATCAGAATGTCACATGCCGTTACACTAGAATAGGCTTTTTTTTCTTTTACCAGATCTTCCCTTCTGGATGTACCACTGAATCCATTCATGTACAACTAACTTGTTTCAAAGACCGTTAAGTTTGACTCACAAAGAAAGCAGCAACATTAAAAATCATGAATCGCAGAATTTTTTTTATTTGAAGGGACCGATTTTCTTAAGATATGAAAATGATCCAGCATGATAATAGCTAGTCTACCAGGGATATTCGTTTTCCTTCACCCAAAACTTTAGATGATGTAATAATCTCAATTCAAAAATTACTGAACTAAAATTTTTACGAATTTTGATTATAGCAACATGAGTACCACCGAATTTAAAAAAAATCACAATACATGGTTTTATTTTTGTTTTTCACTTTCATCTTATCTATTGAAACTCTATTACAGAAGAATTGTCTTTGCCCATATTTTTCAATGCATAGCATGATCAAAATTTTAGTTTAGTCATACCGGAATATTATATTAGTATGTGTGACGACGTGGGTCCATTTCAGATTCCCCTCACTTTTTTTTTTTTTGAGAAATCCTAATCTATTACAAGGTGGGGTTTGATCCCCTGATCTCTCCCCACCCATCCCAACCCCAATGCCACTGGACCATTTGGTCACGGGCAGATTCCCCTCACTTTAACTTTAAGAGGAAAAGTAAGAAATGAGGAGCTCAAGATAATGCGGGAAAAGCATCTTAACTGACTTCTGATCCAAGGGAGGCGGTGCAGAGGAAAAGAATACAGGATTAAGATAAGCATCAAGCGACATTACCTTTTTCTCCTACCCACTTTTAGAGATTTTGATCATGTTTTGATGAATGATCACCAAAAAAGATTGTTTTATGTAGAAAGTTCAGAATATATTTTTATACACAGTATCTTTTTTTACTTCAAATCATAATACAATTAGTTTGTAGTTCTTTTATAATTATATACAAGTAATTCATAGTTACACTAAATTGTGGTAATCTTAAAGCGTTCTCTTAAACCATTATGTAACTAATTTGTTTTAAGGTTTAATAATGGCCATCTTCTAGTCCTTTGCAGAATGAAGTAAAAATGCTTTCTTAAACGAAAGAGGCGAATTTTTTATATTTAGTTCAAATCTTAATACAATTAATTTGTAAATCTTTTATGGTTATAAAAAAAGTGATTGCACAATGGTGATTTTTGTGTAGCGAATCAGAATAGAAGATCAATATTATATATTATATACAACCGATATTAATCGGGCCAAAACATCAAACAACACTTTCATAAACCAAAATGTCAATGAGATCATCAGAAACAAGACTACCCTTATAATCCTGCATTTCCCAAGATCCAAAGATAAGAAGGAAAAAAAAAGCTAAATAGAGCAAGTTGATCTAAGTAGTAAAAGAAAATTGAGTACAATTCGAAAACTACTCCTGAATAGGGTCGGAAATTAATCCGACTAATTTGAAAAATCAGCATATCTGGCTATTGCCATTAAGATGCAACCACGGCGGATCCGTCGTCAAAGACCCGACAAGGAACAGCGAACCTAGCAGAGAAGGACCTGAACATGTTGTCCGAATCCGACCACATTGGTCCTTGATCATCGAAATTCTGAGAGTAATCGTAAGGGTCGTAAGCAAAATAGTGCACCCTGGCCGATGACGACGACGAACAAGTACCACCACAAACGAACATCTTCCTGATCTTCTCCTTCTTCATCTTCCTCCAAAGTGACCTCCACCTCGGGACACTCGCAGAGCTGATCCTGTCATAACCATTTTCCGAGGAGGTGTCTACGTGTCTGGTGCAAGAAGAGGATGTGCATGACCAGTCGTGAAGCTCCATGTCTATACTCTATAGAGAGATGTGAAGATCTTTGGGTGTTTGGGAGTTGGGGGAGAGAATTAATGGAGGATGGATGATGTGAAGTGAAGTGGAAACTATGGGGTTTTAGGGTACTTATATACAGATGAGTGTGGATTTTGGGTAGGTCTGGCTGACGTGGAACTTTGCTCGGTCACATGGCGTTGCCAAATGTGAATTTGTCACCTACTAATTTGCAAGTGCCATGTGAATTGCTAACTTTTTCGAGGTAAATATATTTTTATAATTATGGTGATTTCATTAATTTGTTGGACCCACCAACCTATTCGATGCATACAAATTAAGAAATACGTAGCTTGTTCCATGTAGAGACCAACATAAATCATAAATGGAGCTTTATCATGAAATTGCGTGCCATGTTACTCGTATATTAAATGTATTTCTTTTACAAATCTGGTCAAATTTCCCAATATTTTACTGACGGGATGAGTAATCTGGTCAAACATTACTATTTTTATAAGATTCCATAATATTTGATTATCAATTTGCTAGTATGTCGATTATATATTTAAAATAATCCCAATTTGTGCTTTTCAAAGTAGTCCAGTTCTACTATAAAAAAAAAGTATAGTCCAGTCCTAGGCCTCCTGCCATTTTTTCTTGGGTTTGGCAACTTATGTTACGGGCAACGAGTTGTTTATGAATCAAGATCCGTTAGTTGTTGACTTGGTAATAATTTTCAATAAGGTCCATATCAAGATTTCAGGAAGAAAAAAACTAAACGAGATCTGGGTCACTTCATAAAATTTTCAAACATTTTGTTTATTTCCAAACGCGAGAATGATTTTAGTAATCTTGTTTTTTTCGATATTGATAATGAAAAACTTTAACTTATATTTAGATGATTATGTACTGCAAATACAATACAACTTTTTTTACGGTCTAGTTTTTTTTTGTTTTTTTTCGGTTTTTGCGAGTCGGGTTTTTGTGAAATCTTACTAAAACAGTTGTCGTCTTTCGTCTTTCGGTGGGAGGTGTGGGTAAGGGGTAGGAGTTCAATGGGTTTGGGTGGGTGTAGAACTCCGATGGGCCTGGGTAGTTTCGCTCTAGGTTTTTTTTTGTGTGTGTTCTGTTCTGTCCCGTTTCTCTCGTTGATTCTATCATTAATAAAAACATTTACTTATCCCAAAAAAATGTAGTCACGATTGATGGAGGTCTATAACAATTCTACACATTAATTTTGAAAGTTTGATTTATTCCTAGAAAATTTTATACGTTCATACGTGTCTTGCGACTGAAAATTAGTGGTAGTTACCAACTTGAGCCAAATTTAAACAAACATGCACAAACGGCACTAATTCATTCCATTTGGACTTAGATATTATTGCAATATTTATTATAAGAAAGAATAATTTAATACAACAGATGGTCGTTGGGCCTCAAAAAAATGCAGCAATATTAAACAAACAAAAACATGGCCACGGACTGTGTCCCTTCACTTGGGCCTATACCAGCATGGACGGCCCAAAAATATAGACGGACCAATTCGAACATGTGAGAATAATTTAGGAACTATTCTTACTTAAGATTAGGACTATAATTTTTGGTTCATAAATTCTCGGTTTTCTTGAAGAAGAAACTTATGGTTGGGTTTATTAGATTAACTACGAGAGGTTGGAATTGTTTAATTTATTAAAAGTATTATGCCAAGAACAACGGCAAAAGAGATAGATGAAGTTCTTGTCATCGTTAGACTCGAATCAAGTTGATAGTCAAATTCCAGATTGACCGTCTTTCATTCATCACAAGATCCAGTTGGTGTTGTTTATTAGATTCCAGATTTTTTGTTTTTTTTTACTTCCATTTAATTCCTAGGAAAAAGAGAAGGATATTTTGACATTCCATAAAAAAATATTGACCAAAAATAGAGTGAGAGACCAATTATTTGTGAGTTAATGAATATTTAAGTGAATCAAAGTTTGTATCATTGTAATTTGGACAAACATTGGTTATCTGTAATGCAACTTCCAACTACCATTCAAAGTTTTAGAAAAAAACAACTTACAATAATAGTACCTAACATTCCATCTTCCTTGTACACTTGATAGAGTTACTAAGTCTTCTCTTCATGTCCCATTCATGCTCCTTCGATGACTTCCTTGTAAAGCCAGACATTGGTTTCTTTCTTTCTAACTTTTTATGCCTTTTTCTCCAACTCCAACTTCATTGTGTATAGAAAAAAAAATCCTGCGCTTGTGATTCTTGGTATATATTTTTTTATTTTTGCGATGGCTAGACCTGGAAGCAAGATAATGCAAGCCAAGCTGGTGGGTATGTCTTACCTTTTGATCTGGCTTTTCTCATGATCTTCGTCTTCTATTTGTGTTTTTCTTCGAACCCTTTTTCGATTTCTTGATGTTGATTGATTGATTGAGCAGAGAAGTTGGTGTTCAATTGTTTGTCTATGGAAAAAATATAATGGTTTGCATTTTTTTTTTTTTTTTTGTGAATCTTTCATATTTAGATCGTCTGATCTTGTTTAGGGGCAGCTCTCCAACACTCTTAATCTTTGATTTGAAACTTTTTAGTTAAATTTAAGTCATTTACCTCTTGAACCGACTAACGTTCAGGATACTCTCGGCTTTGGTGACCATTTTCGAAGTGACGGGATTACTACATAGCTAGTAGAGTATTGTAGGCTTATTTATAAGTATGGTACACGTTTGCTAAGATTTATGGTGTAGTACATGTAGGTGATTGTTAGAGCATGAGTCTTTCAGGTACTCTTGGGAGATATGGGAACAGGGAAAACCAGCTTGGTGCTAAGATTTGTAAAAGGCCAATTCTTCGAGAACCAGGTCTGTAATCTAGCTTTGTCCACTCCTTTCTGCTTATGACTTTGGTAACGATACCTTCGCCGTGCTGTTCGTTTTGCAGGAGCCAACGGTAGGGGCGGCATTCTTCACCCAAATACTGTCGCTGGCTGAAGCAACTGTGAAGTTCGACATATGGGACACAGCAGGGCAAGAAAGATACCATAGTTTGGCTCCTATGTACTACCGTGGCGCAGCTGCAGCAGTTGTTGTTTATGATATCTCCAGCTCGGTAAGTAGGTTGACATTCTTCTACTAGTGCTGATTGTGCATTGCTTTTGCTTTCATCTGATTAAATAGAAGTAGCACTTGATTGTTGTGACCCACGTGTTGATGATGAAATGATACGCAAGTTAATCGTCTGATAATGTCCTTCTAAAACCTTGGGGTGTAATTCTACAGGACTCGTTAACAAGAGCCAAAAAATGGGTTCATGAATTGCAAAGACAAGGTACGGCCACTGATTCATAGTAAAATTGCAGAAAAAACAACGAAGCTGTGAAATGTATGCACTGATCCTGAATTGAAGTAAGATTAACGTCTACTTGATCTATGAGTAATGGAACCTTATTCATTTTGTGATGGCTAGGAACTGCTAATTTGGTTATGGCACTGGTGGCTAACAAATCTGATTTAGATCCGAAGAGAGAAGTTCCGAATGAGGTACTTCTTCATTACCCTTTTTCTTCCCTGCTGCTCATCAAACATGACGATCAAGTAGAACCGTTCTGAGTGGCCAGCTTCGATTGCATATTGATTAGGGAAAAACTGTTCATTGAATGAAAAGAATATCGATGGCCGTTCTATATGCTTGTGAAGGCTTTCTTTCTCAATTGCCTACGTTTCTGCAGGAGGGTGAGCATCTTGCAGAAGAAAACGGGATGTTTTTCATAGAAACGTCTGCAAAGACCGCTCAAAACATAAACGAGCTGTTCTGTGAAATAGGTAGTTCACTGTTCTATTGATATATATTTGCAGAAAACGCACAACTAAAGAGCCCAACAATGACTTAGTAGCTTATCCATATTTACTGTCTGCAGCGAAGAGACTAGCGCAAGCTCATCCTTCAAAGAATAGTGGAGTGAACCTAAACAATGAAATGCAAGAGAAGAGAAAAACTCGATGCTGCATGGGGTGACATGCAGCGATCAGAACGGGTAGACGATGCATGGCCCCCGGAGCATTACTTGTAATGAAGAACTAACATTTAAAACTTCCGTTCATTTGTACATACATATCGGCTTTGGTAAAAGAATGAAATGTTGAGGTTCTTGCAAAAGAGTCTAGTTTTAAATGGTGATCTCAAGGAAGTGTTCTTGATCACGAACCAGTTCGAACACGTCTTGTTTCCCGTAGATCCGAGGCTGATCCACAGTAATTATTCTACTCGGTACGAATGTAGTGATGAGATGGACGAGTATGGTACTTGATCTGGTTGTGCATCTGCACGGAGATATAAACAGACACACTAATCTCTATGCAACAGAATGAGTGAATTCTGGTCCTCGTTGTGAAGAAAGGTTTATATTTTGCGCGTTTTGATCATGTCAATAAGATAAAATTAAAGTAGTTGTTGGGAATTTGACCCAAAATTTGTTATTGGGTCTTGAGTTTGGATCGAGTAGATTACTCCTAGGACAAAATTATGTTGGATGGTTTACGATATTCATTTTTAGCGTCACTATATGTAGATTACACTGATTTGTTTTACGTAGTGTTGTATATTATCTTACGGTCTAATTTATCGACAGTTGCCGTGTGGGAAAAATGTGTTAGATAAATCTTAAAACTGAAACGAGACAGCAAATTAAAACCACAATTTTGGATATGAAATAACATTTGTTGCACCAACTGGTACCAGATTCTTGTCGAGATTCCAGCCAAAGCAGTTAGTAGTTTCTGTTTTTGGGACAAACAAAAGCCATCTGGACAGCTAAATGTATCTAATTATAGACAATCTTAACTGGCACAACCTGGTCAACTTGGAGTCATCTATAATATATTGCACCTCTCATATTCGTCCTCTTCCATCCCAATTACTTCAATTATTACTTCTAATAGATGAATTCTCCAAGACCCACGATTGTTTTCCTCATCACAATTATATTTTTTCTTGCAGCATGTACTGATCTTGTCGCATCCGAGGAAGATGTTTCTTTTGTGGAGAGAATCACCAGGGCCATCTTCCCTAAGGTAACAATAACATTCACCAACGAAGGCAACACTTCCAAGGCCATGATGTGCAAGTTTAAAGGCTACGACGATGATTTGCATTTGATTCGTCCGAGTGAGAAGGTGACATTTGAAATATGGGATGCGTTTTTTCCCGTGTATTGGTGTTACTTGTACATCCAGGATTTACAACAAGGAGTGTTTTGGGCGTATACAGATGCTTTAAAATGTTCGGACTGCCAATGGAAGATACGAAACGAAGGGTTGTTCTTTGAAAAGGTGGATCCAAACAATTCCACTGATGTCAAATATCGCCCTCAACTATTATTTGTAACGGGAGAATATTATTGAATTGGGTTTCTTTTTTTTTATACTTCTTACATAAGCTTGTTTAAAATGAACATATTTGTCTCTGATTATTTCTCCAATGATTGTACAAACTGTCAATTCACACTTATGTTTTGAGTTCACTTCAGAGGCGGTCCATGTCACTGTTTTTATTGCCAAGCTCCTTAAATTTAACGTGACCAACAAATCAAACGAATATATCTCAATGTATTGTTTTATTCCCAAATTACTCCCTATCAGATTTACACATTATAGAAGATCCCAAATACTCCAAAACTAGGATTTGAAATTTTAACCACTCGAAACATAAACAAGAAAATAATTCATTCACGAGTGATTTATTTCTTCCGAATGCATTATACAACATTCTGTTCTATAACTGCATTATCAGGTGTCATCAAGGAAACTTTAAAAATTGGGTGAATTCTATGGTTAAATGAGATAACAGTTTAATTTTTCTCGTGATTATTAAGAAATTAAAACAAATCGCAAGTTTTTTGCGTATTTTTCGTGCATTTTTCAACAACACCAGAGTCTACCTAGCGAAAAACCCTTAAAACCAACCTCCAAACTGGGTTCCATGGTTGCAAAAGCTTCTTCTACCTTCGTTTTCTACGACCGTCTGTATCTGATTTGCCAAAGTTCCAAGTCATTTCCTCTCTCATATTCGTCGATGTATTGAGGAATTTGCGAAAGGTCAAGACATTCTCCAATGAAATGCGAGGAAGATCCACATCCGGAGTGAAAAGGGTCTCCGCCATTCACAGCATCTGCAGCGAACAGTGTCTTAGAGGACGGGGTTGAAACATGGTGGACACCAGATTCTGCAGAGAGATGCTTACCTTCTCTCTCCATAAGAAAATCACGGAAATGTGAATAACCGTTAGCCACGATATCGAGATCGCACAGGCTGAAATTGTAGCGCTTTTCCAATGCAAGGTATAAAATCTAAACAATAGGAAAAAAATATTGTCAGCCATTTTCTCCCATGTAGGATAACATAATGGTAGCTTGAGTTCTGCACGGTAATTCACCAATTGTCACAATGAAGCCATGATTATGTAAAGAATGACCCGGATTAATATAAAAAGACCGAAAGAGAAGTTCTACGGTATCAGTGCCTATGCTTCCAATTGTATACCTTTTCTGAACCGAGTGACATTAGTCCTTGTACAGTACTGAAAAATGCATCGGTCAGATTCTCACTGTAAATAACATCAGCAGCAAGAAGAATAGAAGCTGTTTGAGCTTCATCCACTTCTGAGGAGGTCCAAGAGTGCCTGGCAAAAACCCATTAAGGAGGAAAGACCCTCTATTAGCATTTCAATATCTAAGGTTTAGCGTAATCAAGAGCGATACTAGCAATACTGTATCATTAAAGAAGTTGAGTAGGCTCATCACCTCCTGTTATGGCCAGAGCTCTCGTGGATACGTGCAGGTGGCCATGAAGTGAACCAATCAAGTTCACGGACATAAACAGAACCTTGATATTTTAACACCCTAGAGTTGCGCTCAATATTTTTCTCGCAGTTGTCAAGGATGCCATCACCACAGTCTGTAAAAATAAACTATAAGAAGCATTGATAAAAAAATTTAAATTAACAGAACTTGCCACGGAGATTGATTACTCATCCAAAAACATGGTAATAATAACGAACTATAATGAATCACCCTGTACCTGTCAAGAAAACTGTCTTGGCAACGTGTGCAAGCAGGAGACCTGCCAATCCTGACAAAGACAGTGAAAGGAGACCCCTGTCATACGACAGATACTAAAGGATTCAGATGAAATTTTCCAAAAATATGCCAAATAGAACTACAAATCAAAGTTGGAATCTGGACATGTAACAAAATCCGGGACCTTGTGTCGTCGGTTTCTGCGACCATGATCTTATGTAAAGACATTAAGATTGTCATATTCATGTCAGATTTAATAGCATCAAAGTCAGAGCATTAGAAAGTAAACAAACACTAACAATTTTGACTTAACTAGGAATTTCCTCCCACTTCTACTAGACCTTATGCATCCTTTTTCAAGGTCCCTCGGTAGATGAATCTTATCCTACTTGCAACTATAATACGTAATAGTAGAGGCATCAATCAAATTAAGGGAAACCTTGATAGTACAGGAAGTGTAAGGTGCCGCACAGAAAATTAGTGTTGCTAAAAAAGTAGAGCACAAAAAAATATCACGAATTTTCAGAAAAATCATCACGTGGAGGGCTGAAAGTATTGCTAGGGAACTCTGCAGGACTAATAATAAAGAAGAAACTACCTGTTCCAGCACCAAGTTCCAGAGCAATGATCCCGTCCAATGAGGATGAAGTGAACATCTTATGCAACAGGAAATCCGCTAGCAAGAGCTCTGCTTTCCAAATCTAAAAACACAAAAAAGGAAAGTTTTACACCCCAATACGAAAATATCGACTGGCCACATTGTGATCAATCACATATCACCACCTGAAATCCAACATTAGGAATGGAGGACGTGATGCTGTGTCTGATGGTTACACTAAAACTGGATTTACATACACCTGTGGAATTACCACGAAAAGAAAAGAAAAAAAAGAACTAAGCTCTGTATGGAACAATATTACAAACAAGACTATAGCAAACATCCCTCAAGTAGCTAATACAAGGGTATTTCTAACCTCGATGCCTAGCAAGAACGAGATCACCATCTCGGTCCACAGAGACTCCCTGCTGCTCCGAAACATCGTCTTCGTCTTCATCTTCCTCTTCTGGTACAAAAAGGCATCCACACCTCTTCACATCAACACCTAAACCCACAACCATATTAACACTCAACACCCAACTCCCAACTCCAGCATTAACATAAAAATCCAATCTTTTCGCTCATAATTGAAGCAAACCAAAAAACCAACCAAGACCCATTAGCCAGGACACCAACTAAATCAACGGAAACACATAAAAATTGAATCTTGAAATGAAAAAAAAATAAATTCAACCAAAGGTATCAGATTACCGAGTGGAAGGGAGACAGTGAACCGAGAAACGTAGGGCCCAGAGTGGGCTGGTGGGCAACCAAGGTGCACCTCGCTCATCACCTGCCTCTCCTCTTCTTCATCCTCCTGCAAATCTCGTCCGTCCATCTCGTGGAAGATTCATCCGACGCCGGTGACTCGTCCGGTGGACACTTCGCTAGCGTCATGAACCATGCGAGTTATATAGATTCCTCGTTTTTGTGTTTAATTGTTTTTAGGTATAAGTCCACTTTAGTGCTCTACAATTTTAGGTGTCTGCAATTAAATACCTTGTAGTTTGGTGTTGTCTAATAAAATGACGACAGGGTACAAAAATAATTAGTGTGCAAATTTAAACTGAGGTACAAAATAATTTCGTCATTTATCAATACATTTCAAAGTAAAGTGAGTGATGATGATTAGTGTGATTGATTTACTTATATTGGTCTCAAACTTGCGTGATCGCCCTCAAATCTCAGTTATCAATCTCAAGCCTCAGTGACCTCAATGAAGGTCTCCACCAAACTTATGATGTGTCAACATGCTGAAACAGACAACTGATTTTTTTTTTAATTTTGGATAAGAAACTTAATTTACTTGTAATCGTTCGATAATAAAAATGTTCTGCACCTACTAAATTATTATTTGGTTCAAGAGTAGAAATTGTTTTTCATTCCGAAATTTCTTTAGTCAAGTGTTGTATGATTCCGTTCTGTAAATTGGTCACCGAAGTCATTTCATTAATGATTTGACCCACCCATCCACTTGTTTCTTTGTAGATTGGTCACATGATAATAAGTGAAATTAAAAGATACTAAAGTAAAATAATACTTATAATCAAAATAATAATGGTTAACGAAATGATTTTATTTTTTGAATTCAGATTTAACGGATTCGATTAGCTATACCATATAGAGGAACACAAAATTTTAGAAATAGTCTATTATTAATTAAATTTTAACACTAACATGTTTAATTAGTCTAAATATTATCTAATTTTGTTGTAAAATATGTCATTTACAAGTATCAAATCTTTCATTTAATCAATTTTCATCAAACGAACCTCTAAAATGTAATATATACAAAAAAAAAAATTGACAGTTAAAATTGGAAAGACATTTCAAAGAAACAAATTTGTTGGTCCAATTGCTTTCTAAATTTTGGTATAAAAATAAAACATTTTTAATGTGATATTGTGCTCTGATCGGTTTGACCTATGTTAATACTTATTAATTTAGTGATTTATACCTTTCTAGAAATTATATGCAATATGACTCTAAACAATTCCGATTACTAATTAAGTAATATTTACCCTTCCGTTTATTTCAGGTTCATCTTTCCTTTTGTTTTACTTTTTAGGCTGGGGCCTGGGAGTAACTAAAGGAGATTTGATATCACGGATATTTATAGCTTATAATCCTTACCAATTAGATTCTGTAACCCTTAGAATCTCTCCTTCAAATTTGTAGTAACCAAATCTAAACAAAATTTTGTAAAGTTAAAACATATATACTCCGTTAAAGGCGTTGATTTTTTGTACGTAAATACGTATACTTCGTTAAGAGAGTTGAATTTGTCCCCAAAAAAATAAATTCCTTCCGAAAATTTCAATTAGTGTTTCTTCCTAAATTCAACAAAATAGAAATTTTTGATCTGGTAAAAAGGAGATCACCAATGATATTGTGTTTCGACCAAAAACAAAACTGATGATATTGTGTTTTTAGTGTAATTAAACAATCTCAAATTATAATCTCGGAGTTCAATAGAATTTTTTTATTTAAATTCTACCAAATTCAACCTGAATTATTCTCAATTTAAATAAGTTGATCTCGTATCTGAATAATAAATTAGTATAACAAAAAAACTAATTGTAAAAACTGCCCATTGATATCCCACTTCAACTAAAAATTTCCGGATGAAAGGAATATGAACCTCTTGATATAAACATGTAAAAATGGTAAATCAGCTGACCCATCAATAAGATCATAATGCTAAAGTAAGTAGTAATAAGCAACAGAGTTGCTATTGCTTTGATGCAGCTAGTTACTGCATAATGACTAGAAACATCAAACGCCTATTACATAGTATGGAATTCATTCATCTTCCCCTGAGAGATGCAAGCCGAGCCGCCAAATCATCGTAGTCAGGCAGGTTCGGATGCACATGGCCAGCCATTACAGCTGGCTGCATCGACTTGGACCGAGCGTGGGATTTGCCGGTCTCTGATGGCTCTGCTCCAGCATTCGAACACGGCAGAACTGATTTCGTGCTTCTCAACAACGTCTCGCCTCTACCATGGGAAGGACGATGCGGTTGTGGCTGTGGCTTTAGTCTTTCCATTTCCGGTGGCGATCCCTTCGTGCTGTAATGCATTAGAAGACCATCCAATACTTTCTCTTCATCCCTTCGATCATGAAACCCTTTGTGGTGCCCCATATGATCGTCTTTCTTAATGTTTTCCTGCGCCGGGGGTGGCTTCAACAGTCTTTCAACCACATCATTTGAGTGACTCAAGACTTGTTTGGCCGGTCTGCTCCTGACCGATCTTGGCTTTGGCTTAGATTCTCCTGCCTCTGCAGCAATGTTTTCTGTTACCTTTTCCAGGACTTCCACTTTCTTCGCGTCTTGCTTCTCAGCTTTCGGCTTTAGATAAGGCGGTGGGAGATATCTGTATGGAATTCTCCTTTCGGTATCCTCTTCATTATCAGATGTTCCCAGTGAACTCGAGCTTGCCAGTGAGCTGTCAGGCGAAGAACTACCCCTCGTGTTTCTGGATGTCGTCGTTTCGTCTTCACTGCTGCTTGCAAAGTTATGCTTCTCATTGGTGATGTGCTTCCCAACAAAAAATTCTTCGTCCTCCTTGTTTCTCACGTTGTATCCAAATCCCACATCGTAGCTGTATCTTCTCACATGGCCATCTTTATTCCCACTTTTCCAGTCGTATCCGTGATCATTCTGTATATGGCTCTGGTCCCTCTTGGACAACACCGGTGAACCATCAGCAAGAACACCTTCATGAATGCTTCGGCTCTCTGGTAATGAATTCTGCAGAAACAACAAAACATCAGAAGGCAGCAAAATGACAAGCTGCGGTTGATAGAGGGATGCGAACAATGATCATATGCAGACGAAAAAAAAAAGGTTTTTAAGCAGTACGCTTTGGTTCTCTAAATAAGATCAGTGAAAATGGTAAATTAAAGTACCAGGATAAGAGGTTTTTACCTCTTTGGCTTCTTCAGCTTGCGGTTGAAATAGTTTCTGCTCAACGGAGTCGGAGCTCCAATTCACAGACAACTCTTTGGCAACATCGCGCATCAGCTGAACCTTCACCTCCTTTGAAGGAAGCTGCAGCTTCGACTTCTCAATGAACTGCAAGCCAGTGAACTTTCAGGCCGGTCCCGATTTGAAACAGGCAATATTAATAAATCAAGGAGAGTTAGAATCACCAAGTTGTAGATTCTTGAAATTACCTCTTTATTAACGAACAGCTCAAGGGAGCTTCCATATCTCTGAGAAAACAGAGAGCGAAGATCGCGCAACTCCGGAAACTCGGCAAATCTTGCAGCAGCATACACCAAGGACTGCACGGCTTCTTTACACGCATCAGGGCATTCCCTGCATTTTCATAGAATGCAAGGAAATCAATTTAAAATCCGCATCAAACAGAATAAACCATTATCACTAAAATGTAAATATTAACCATACTTCTGCTTGTCCATTGCAGCGAGGTTGCTCAAGATGCATTCACAGAAATGCTCGATGAACTCGTAACAGGCTATGACATTTAACTCAACGAAAAGTGCTTCGGCCTGTACAAATCCAAGAACAAAAACACATTGTTTCATCAATGAACTAAACAAACATTGAGATCACATCTGCATAAGCATATAAATGGATCCAATTTCAACCTTAACCCACAAAAGAGAGAGAGAAAAGATAACTATATGAAATGCCAAATTGAAAGGGCCACTTAAAGTTTGAAGATTTCTCATGGAGACAATAGTATCAGAACCCACAAATTACGAGCCATAATCCACATGGCATCCATAAATAGAAGAACCCACCAGACATGTCAATCGATACGGGGAAACAGAAAACCATAGAAACCAATTATTTATTTATTTATTTGATTAATCTCATAAACAGAAAAGAAAAAGAAACAAACAAACAAATAAACCCACATTTCCTAAACATTCTGCGAAGGAGAGGATCAAAAATAAAGATGAAGCAGAAATTAAGAAACCAAATAAAAAGAGAATGAAAAAAAAAAAGACTGACCCTTCCATAGGCATTGTAATCAAGGCCAGTGTTAAGAAGATCAGCCACGTCATTCTTCAAGTACTTGGCCACCGCCTTCTTCTTCTTCTTCAACACCTCGAGCCTCGTCTTCGTCATCCTTATCAACGACTTGCTGTGTTCCCATAACAAAAAAAAACAGCACCAATCAGCCAAACCGCTTCTACTCCAATGCCATAACAATTTGTAATTGTCGTGATGTAAATTATTTTAAAAATAACAGCAGCAATCATTTAAAAAAATAGTACAAAAAGAACAAGTCTTTAATAAATTAAGAAAAGAAAAATGTACCATTTTGAGTAGAATTTCGACTTGGTGAGGGATTCAAACATGTTTGGAAGAGCTAGGAAGGGCTGAAGAGTGGATATTTTTTGTGGGTTTAATCTATTCTTTAAAGAAAATGGCTGGCTGGTTTACTAAATGCAAGAGAGACGATGAGCTGGTTTAGAGAGGGAGAGAGAAAGCTACAAGGAACAAGAAGATGATGAAGCGAAACACATGCACGTTCTTGTCCTTTGATCTTCAACTTCCCCTTTATATATGTTTTTTTCTTTGTACACACTTTTATCTCGTATATTTACTTGACAACATATGTAATAATAATAAATAATATATTATTTTCTTAATTGTTTGTTGGTTAAATATGAAATTCTTATGTGTATTTATAATAACTTATTTCAATATTAGTACATTTATGTTAATATGTGAAGGGAGATAATGTAGGGAAGGGGAATGGTCAAAATTGGGATTTAATTGGGAAGTTTTTATTTTCAAAGGGAAAGAATCTCTATGAACTGGCATCCAAGAAATTAAGGTAACTTGTTCCAGGAAATCTATATTTAGTCATGTAGCCTCTTACTTGTCTTTTTCAATGTTCTTTTCTTTATTTGGGTAACTCTTTAACCGCCGGCGGGTCAAGGAACCAGCGACTACACGAAGTTAAGGATGAAATTCAGAAATTGCTCGGAATTTTTTCGAAAGATATTATATTTGAAAATTTATTGAAATATTTGGTTTTTCATTTTTTAGCATGCAAAAATTTTCTTATAGATTTTAACATCGATTCGAGATTAGATTTGCTTTCTTTACAAATTTTTGTTTAGATTTGGTTACTACCAATTTGGAGGAGAGATTATGGAGTGTACAGAATCTAACAGGTAAGGATTATAATCTTAAAATTTCTTATATTTTTGGTACAAACAAATGTTATTTGTAGCTGAATTTTTTTTTAGCCTTAATTTAAACTTAAAAGACCTGCCTAGAATCCGTGACAATATTATCAAATCTTTTTCTGTTATTCCCCGGCTAAAAAAAAAATCAAAAAGGAAAAAAATCTGGAAAAAATGGAAAGGTAATGTTGTTTATATAACTTGGCAATGTTTTTTGAATTTTGTTAAAATTATATTAACAAATACTGATTTTATCCCGTGATGGTAAAAATTACAATCTCGTTGGTAAATCATAAATGAGAGGGGAAATTAGTGATAGGAATTGTTTCGAGTCAAATTGCAGAGAATTTCTAGAATGAACATGTATGAACACAGAACTGTACCGCGCCAAACGAGCAGATCCCAAGAAAAAAATTAATTTTATAATTTCAATCTCATCTCGATTGAATTTTTCATAGGTCAAAATTTAGGGTACCCCTGTCCCAATGTCAATAGTTTAAAATTTCGAGGTGGTGCGTTTTCTAATCAAATGTTGTTGCTTTATTGTGGATGGAAGCGCAGTTAACGCCCCTTAACAATCAATGATTAGGGTTCAGTGGACTGGTCATTCTCTTTGAATAAAATAAAAGTTTTTAAACAAAAGGATATTATTGTTCGCTAGATGTCATGTAACAAAATCATATCGATGCATCTGATCAATGCTAATCTCATTGTCGAATTGAATTTTTCTTACAAAGAATTATCTATTTTAGTCGTTCAAATCGGACTCAATAAAAAAATAAAAAATTTGTGTGTGATATTGAATTTTAAGAAATTGTGGTCATATCTTATAAAAGTAAAATAATGTACTCAACCAAAAATATAATAAATGTTGTAGACAATTGATTCTAAAGTAACTATTAAGTTCTCTATTAAGATAATATTGGTTTCTTTTTATCCATTATCTTCAAGTCTACAACCCCATAGTGTATTCTATTTTTTAATAAATAACAACTAATGTAAATTCGAAAATTTTAAAATAAGCACCCAAACAATGTTAATTTTTACCACCGTTAATAAAAAAAATATCAGTTGAAGTCTACTTATTTAAGCAATTTTTGATTTGTTATATCCTATTAAGCAAAATGGGTAACATATCCAAACAACAACAAATGTATATAGTTGATTGATTTATGTGATCCAAGTGGCAAAAGGAGAAGACACGACACGGTTGCTTATTTTATAAGCAGGAGACCAAAACTGATGGATCTTCCTACTAGTTTTGTTCGGTTGGAGACTTCTTTGCCTACTGGAAAACAGCTGGCGTCCAGCTTTGCAACTCCATTAACTTCCTTGCCAAGCATATAAATCCAACTTCTTATTTACCAAGTTGTGGATACTCCGCGTTTCGTAATTAGTAGGTTATTTATGTGTTTGAATAATCTAGATTTGATTGAGTCAGATTATTAAAAAAAAGAGACAAAATTTTACAATATATATTTTTAAAAATTTGAACTCAAACCGGTATAGATTATGCATGCATGGAATCAGTTGGTGGTTATTCTCCCCATTAATATAAATTTAAGTCTCATAAAATTTCCAAACAGTGGCAAAAAAAGAAATTCACAATTATTTAACAGTGTTTTAATAATAATAAAAACCGTAACAAAATTAACTATTTGAATAATCGAGACGTGGTGAAATGTTCCTTTCAATCTTCAAAAAGATAATATAATTGTCCTTCGAAATGAATGACCCAGACCATAATTTTTTTGCGCAATCTCGAGCAGAGACTTTTTGGGGGTCTACGACTTTAATTCTGTTGTACAGACTTGAAACTGCTTTCAAAATACTAAACGTCATTTCTCCATAAAGTAACCTGATTTTCCGTCAATGATAACTGAATTTTGAATCCCTAAAAAAAATAACTAAATTTTGATGAAGGAAAAGAATGATATTAAGGCTAAAATAGTGTATTTTTGCTTCCCAAGTCCAGCAGACAAGCAAAATAAAATTTGCTTTGTATATGGCTGAGCAAAAACTAAAAAGATAAGTCCAAGAGCAGAATTTAAATCTTAGAATAAGTGAAAATTTTACTTAAAAAACCGGCAAATTATAATGTAAATGGAACATAAGAGAAATTAATCAGATTATTTCAGATCCAAAGATGGATTTCCTTTTTATAGATCAGGTATTCTGGTTCCACCTAGCATACGCTTCACCTGCTAGGTCATATGAAACACGTCACAAGTCGCAACGTCAATTGTTTTGATAACAAATGTCAATTAATTGTCCTTTTCCATATCACTAAATATTTTATCGAACTAATTCAAAACAAGCATGGTATTATTTTTGAAAAAATGTCCAATTTTTCACTTGTTAATGAAATTCTAGTCACTCGAATTCTTGGTCTTATGATTAAGCTAAAACTGTGTGGCTGTTGGTTCCATATTGTTAAGTTGATGCTTTGGAAATTTGATGGATGCATGTGGCAGGCAAATCAGAATCAACTTTGAGAGGGCCCGGTTCGTGATTAGCATAAATGCATCGTCACACTTTACCCTTTACAATTAATTATTCAAAATCTCCTCACATTAGTTCAATTAATATTAGCTGGACCGTTTACTTTCCGCCGGTTATCGGATCTGATATTATAGTTTATAGTTCAGTTATACACTTTCCACGGTATCAAAACCTTTCATTTTTTATCAGGCTGTACCATATAATCTGAATCACATTTTGAATTAACAATTAAGCGAAATATTCAAACTTGCATTTTTGGTATGATATGATAAGATATCTGTACTGAACACCGAACTATCCTTTTTTTTTTCGGCTACCGAGCGCATTTTTCACCAAAAAAAACCACGAGAAAGTTCAGAACACCGTACAATGTTCCCTCCTTGTAAAACAATTGTAAACTATGCGAAAAAAAATCGTACAACAACGACAATAATAATACATATAACATACAATGATACAAAATGTTGTATACAACTATACATGAACATCACACAATTGATACAACATAGTTTAGTTATAAAATTTTTAAATTATCTCTATGTAATCTCTACTATTACAATTTTTTCATGGGTGTAAACCGTTTCATATTGTCTGTACTGTGCTGGTGACACTAACATAACTGAGCTCTCCGCAAACACAGTAAGGTGCTAAATATGCTGGAAACTACAATATATAATGAATTCTAACCAACCCGTTTATTTCATTCTTGTCCAATATCATTAAGTTAGCGAATATATCCCACCTAATTACATTGTGCTAGGTGTTCAAAACTCTAGACAAGTCATGTGTTATTCTACAAGGTGGCAAGAATTTCTGGAAGTTAGGAATTCGGATTTGGGACTTTGCAAATGTCATGTTTGGAGAATGTTCTCCCGATGATTTAGGTTATATATTGTTCCAAACCTGAAGTTAATCATAATTTTTAATAATAAATTGTATATCTCCGATAAAGTTATACAATATACAAATATGAGTCAGCATAAAATGATATAGAGAGTAAATTAGACCTAAATTATCTTTAACAGAATCTTATGATCTATATAACAATTTTTCAGTATTTACTTTTTTTATAACCAGTAATAGAATCTCAATTTTAACAATCCTAGTTTAAGAATTTCACTATTTAGTTCACATCGTAGTACTTATCAATTAGAACTTAAGTAGATAACTACTCCAATACGGGAAACTGATCACAAAACGAAGTCACAAGCACCAAATTGGAAGGGAGGAGACTGAAATAAATTTTAGGGTATTTTTTTTGCCAGAACTGCAATTAATTTTTTCTGTAAAAGATGGTTGTGTACTGTCATTTTATTTCCAGGATCAAGCTTACTTCTGCTTTAGTCCTTAATTGTAAGACTGTCACAAGGATGAATCCCATCCTCTGTTTTACATGTTCATCATGGTATACTTTTGCTTGATATTATATCCTCTCTCGAATGTTACAAAAAGTTTTACATTTAATCCAAAATTTAAAATACATACAAAATTAAATATTTTTTTACCATATGATATAAAGACTCTTAATAACATTTTATATGGTAACATTTTCAAGAACTCCCACAGGAATTTTTTTTTACAGCTAGAAGTATCACCATTGCAACCAATAACTTCATTATCTGGTTAACTTACATGGTTTATCTCTTTGTACAAAAGAGACTTCCTGTTGGATACAATATATGCCAACTGGATTTTTCTGTCACCTGTTTCTTTTTAACTAAATTAAGCTGGTAGTTGCTGCATCTTCTTCCTCTGCGTCATAAATTAGATGACATGGGAATCTTTGACTTATGAACAAACATCAAAAGAAAACTTCTGAGATGAGAATTAAATCACATGCAGATGCTTCTGCTCTTTGGCATTCTAACCAAGCAAGTGCTATGGTTTCCTGTCACGGTCCCTAGCCCGGAACCCTCATGAAACACCATAGCTAACCCGTCACACTCCGCGTTTAATTCATACAAAAAGTACCATTCCTTGTTCCAGTACTTCACATTGAGGGTCAACTCGAGCACAAACTCGATCCGATTATCTTCCATGTCGCTAGCCACATCTGCCAGCACATTTCCTCGGATGATCGGCTGGTCGCCTCCACAGCCATCGGCAGAGAATATCAACCGCTCCATCCGCTCCCTCCCGGGGCCAATGAACATAGGCTCCACGGTAGTACAAGACACGACATTTACCGGGTTCTTATAGTACAGAACAGCATTAGATGGCCTCACAATGACCTCGTAGGGCGGTTTGGTGTTCGCGAAAATCAGCTCGACGTACCAATTTCCATACGACAATGCGACCGGATCGAATCCCGAGACAGTGGCATTGATCAAGGTGATCTCCAAGGGCTGGTGATTCCTGCAAACGGGGTCATGCCTGCCTGAGCCTATAACTTCATAAACTATACCGCAACAAATTACAAACAACACAAACAAGCTGAAGAAAATCCCCAGGACAGGCTCACTGCCTGGACGAGACATGTTTGGTTTCCTATTGACTTCGAAAGAGTACGAGGTTGGGTTAGATTTTGGAATTTAATGAACCTCATCGCAACCACATGTTTTATCTATTAATAGTCTATGCGTATGTTGAAACTGACGCAACGGACATGAACCAACTCTGTTAGAAACTGAATTGATCAGAAGACCGATAACTACCTTTGAAGGAAATAAATCAGTATCGATTTGATAACAAAAATGGAATGCTACAAATTGGGCGTATGTAAGTGACTATTAGTAATGTAATTAATTATAAATTTTGATATGACTATTTCATAATTATGACCCAACTTCTTCATGCTATGTCCTAGTTCTCTAATATTTATCTTTTAAGATAAATATTTATAGAAACATCTCTGTAATTTGTCAAACCAAATGGTCTTTTACGCTCTCTAACATCTGTCCAAAAAAAAATTTACCAAGCCAGATGGATTACCAGTTAAATTTCTTATGTGAAATACGCGTATATCAAATTGACTATAGAATAGAGATATTTTGATCAAATTAACCAAACTTTGATTTTTGCTATACAAAAATTTTCGAATAATGATTGTGCAACGTATCACCACAAAAAAAGAGAAAAATACCCTTTAAAATTGACGGAGGAGATTAGTTTCAGCAATATTGCCACAAAAATTTGCTCTAAAATTAATCCATAATAATAGTTCTAAACAAAAACAATAAAAATAGAAGGAAGACAATGGAATGCAAATAATAGCATCACGAGTTTGTCACGTGCCGGTGGACGCTTCTCGACCTCAATAAACTTTTTTTCCTAATTTATAAATTCCGTATATATAAGTATATAACACTCTTGGATGACCCAATAATTCACCTACCGACCAAATTATTCCCTCGGAACGATTTCTAGGGTTTGGTCTCTCGCTTCCTCCCCCAATTTCTCCCAAATCAAACCCTAAACCCTAAAATCTCCTAAGCCATGTCGTCCAAGCAAGGTCCTTTTCCGATGATCTCTCTCGTTCTAAGTGATTGTCTTGGGATTTTGAGAAATTGAATTAATCTGTTCAAGTTTTTTTTATTGATTGTTTTTTTTTGTGTGTGTTCTAGGTGGAAAGGCCAAGCCTTTGAAGCAACCCAAGGCAGATAAGAAGGACTACGACGAGGTAATTTGCGTGCTTAGTTTCGATTATTGATACGTTTTTGTTTCGGGTCCATTCGGGTGGGGAGATATCCTCTCTTTGTTATATGCCTTAATTAGAAATTGCGTGTGTGCGGATGGTTTCTTTGAGTATTAAGATTATCCGGGTGATGGGTGTTCGATCTAGCCGGGACGATTAGCGACAGAGAAGATTTGATATGGTCGAGTTTTTACCGCTATATACCTCTTAGATTGTTCGAGCATCGTTCTTTAGCTGATCTGAGAAAGGCGTGCTGACATTTTTAAAAAATTGTTTGGTCACTAGAAGGTGCATCCCGGGTTTTGGTTTTGTTTACTATGTCCAATTGATTCGAATGGGCAAAACTTGTTTGGATGCTCTACTTTTGACTGATTTAGATTTGTGGTCATCTGTAACGCTATATTTCTATCGGGTTATTGATCTAAATGGTTTTGGGTAGGTTGACCTGGCCAACATTCAGAAGAAGAAGGATGAGGAGAAGGTATGACAATTCTCCATCCACGACTCTGCTCTCTTGTTTCTAGTTGTATATAGTGTGTGATTGACTTAAAATTCGTGTGATATTTCAGGCTCTCAAGGAGCTCAAAGCCAAGGCTTCGCAGAAGGGTAGTTTTGGAGGTGCGGGGCTCAAAAAGAGCGGGAAGAAATGAGGTCGCCTGTACCTAATTGTTTCGATCTTGTTATTACAATCATATTGTGTCGTGATGAAACTCCTTGTCTAGTGTTTGTGATCTCTGACTTCCTATAATTAATGGAATGTATTTTCCATTGAACATTTGAAGAATCTCAAAAGTTCATGCTGATGTATGAAACTACCAGAGGACGACCAATGAACTTATGAATGTTCCGGGGGCCCCACGATCACTTTCCTCTTACCTTTCTTTTCTTGTTGTGGTGGTTCTCATGCGATTACCCTGTCACTCTCATTAGCCAAGATCTTTGTTGCTGCTTGTGTTTTATAGCCATAAGCCTGGTCAAATTGGCTTAAAATCCAATTTGTCGATTGGTAGATGGTTGAAGGGACAATGAAAACAGAGGGCTGTGAAAAATCTCGCTCTGTTCTTTTCTGAACATGCAGAAGTAACTCAACTCCATGAAATTTTTAAGGATCGTCAAAATTTCTACCGAATTACAGTGACGAATAGAATATATCGGGGCTGTTTCTAAGTTTCGTATGAAAGAAGGCAGAGAGTTAAAATGGAAAGTAAAGAAATGACAATTGAAGTCTCGTTGGATTTGGAGCTTTCGTTGCCGTTGATATCTTTCTCAACTTTAAATAAGTTGGCACAGATCTGAATACAATAGCGATCATTTGTTTTACCTTCACTCGGCTTATTCTCTAAAATTGTCATCCAAACATTATTAGGCGACTAAAACAGGGACCATAATTTCATTCAGCTAATGTTTCATGTTGAATTTGGGCCGTAGAAGGTTCTCCCATTGATTTTTTGGGTATAGATAAGAGCAAAGAATTGAATCTTATATATTTTCTAATTAACTTACGTTGTGTGTCATTATATCAAATGTCATTTAGTAAGATTTATTGTTTTGTGTACCAGATAAGACGGAAAAAAAAGCCGGATAAGTAGTAATGTGATACACAATACACATGGCCACAGCTTTTATCTGCTGATAGGAGCTGTAAACAACTTGGAATGGTAATTGAAATAATGCACGTGACAAGTAACGTAATAATGATCAACATATCCAGACATGTTCGATCTAAGTTCAATAGCTGATATCTGTCGGAAGCCCATCTCTTGTAGGTCCTGTTCTCCATCCTGCCTGCACACATTCGTTTTTGCAAGTTACAGGTTCGTTTCTGGTATGATAGACTCCTGGGTTGTAGTCTTCGAACTTGCTTTCAAATTGAAAGAGTTACTAACACTTTTAAAAGATAATTTTCTTTACCATAATTATACTTATCATGATTCGAATCCTTGATTTTTTCAATTTTATATCGTTAAACTAAAAATATTACTTACATCACATAGAATCCTTAGATATCGCATCTCCACTCCTCAAACGATGGAAAAGTTGATGTCATCACATCAGCCTAACAAAAACAAAAAGAAACATGCAATTTGGCCCAACTTGCCTACTTTCTTTTGTTTCCATTAGATACGCACCCATCCCTATATTTTTCTCATTAGAGACACATTAAACTCGAGTTAAATCTCTCACTAATGCGGATCTACTTTTTCCTTCACTACTTTTTCCGGGATTTTAATTGGGTTTAGTAAAAGTAATTTATATCTTTCAAGGAATAGTTTGTAATATAATCACTAAAATACTGATATGTTATTTGAGTGCACAATATACATCATCGTGATTCTCTTGGTCAAAATCCATATTATTATCTGCCATTCACAACATCATTTTTTAGTTAGGAAACATTATAATCACTTTGTTTCGGGGAAAAAAGAGAGTAACAACCAATTACAATATACTTAATGGTAAAGGTAATTTATTGGTAACTCTGCATGTCCTTGAAATTGGTAATAATGAGCGAATAAAATTTGTGGTTGGCCACTAAAATACAAACCAGAAAGCAGGAAACATCCCCGGTGCTGGGCTTTCAATGCGCTTGTGTCACTCCAGCACCGAGCCGAGGCCCTCCGATTAAATAATCTACTGGCCACCGCACCACGAAATCATAAATTGCTCTGGCTTTTAACACATGCATAAAATATTATAGGTCCAAGACTTGCAATTTTGTTAACTTGATTCTTTTCTAAATGACGTTATTTAGGCTACCATATTAAGAATCGGAGACGTTTAAAACAGATCCAATCCCCGTTATCATATAAGATTAAATTGAAGTACCATAACTTCCATATATATATATATATAACCAGTATTAGGGAAAATTAATATTGTGATTTGTTAACTATTTTTAGGCTTTCAGCACAATTCACCTAAATTTTGTACCATCTAAACTAATTTGAACAGTTTGTACTCAGTTTATTGATTTTAATTAAGTTGATTAATTTTTTAATGAGATATTTATAATTTTGATGGAAAACGTATATTAAAAGAATATAATTACTTATAAAAAACTTATGTAAGACAATTGCCACCCCAATGTCAAACTTTGCAAAACTATAGTTCTCATTTTTTATATATTAAACTTCATTTTGCATTATCACACGCCAACTATTTTATGATTTTAAAGTTTGTGACAAAGTAACAAATGTTTTCCGCACAACAACTTCATTTTTTAGAATCAAGCTTTGTGCAAAGTATTAGTGACATATCCATGTAAGTCGAAGCTGCCTATTTTTTTGGATCAAGCTTTGTGCAATTAATTATCTTCCACTAGGCTCACAAGAGTTGGAGCTAAGCCATCACGTGGCACGAACCCATTGGGTAGTACTTTCAAAGACAAGAGAATGGGACCCACCACCACCACTCCCCTACAAAATAGCCACCGGTTTGTTTTGTTCTCTTCCCATAACCTTCAACTTCCTTCCTTGTAGGGTTTTTTTTCTCTTTCGCATCAGCTTCAACATATAAAAGGAGCGTTAATTACTCCGAAGGGCCCTCGTTCTGAGGTTTATCAATCTGTTCGCGTGTTCGGATATCGAATAGTTTGGGGAAAAAAATCGGTTTTTTAGTGCGGTTTGTATTATAATTAAAGAAAGTTGGCGCATGTCCTTTCCTAATCGATAAGGGAAAGGAAATTCATTCAGTTTGACATGTCCACACAGAAACGTGCAAGAAACAAAGACCATACCTTTTTTTAAAACAGACCAGGCAATTCAGTTTTGCTCTTCTGATATTTGTTTCTTTCGTTGTAGGAAGCTATTAGGGTAAAAAAAATCATCTGGGTTTGCCTTTTTTTTTTGTACGAGTGCAATTAGGATCTAGGAGAGTGAATTAGAATTGATATATATAGTTAGTTGTGGAGTGGACTATTGAAAGGTGGTGATGGAATTCTGGCCGGAGTATTTGGCCAGCAGTTGGGGGAGGGAGTTCGTGGCGGGTGGATTTGGAGGCATGGCGGGCGTGGTATCTGGATATCCACTCGATACGCTGCGTATCAGGCAACAGCAATATTCCAATTCCGGCTCTGCCTTTAGTATCCTCCGCGGGATTCTTGCCAATGAAGGTCCCCGTGGCCTCTACAAAGGCATGGGAGCTCCCCTCGCCTCCGTCACTTTCCAGGTAATCAACTAAGCAGCGACCATTAAGAGTGAATTTTTGATTTATCGTTATTATCCGATTAGAATCTGTCGTTTTAATCGATGATGTCTCTGGTTGCAGAACGCCATGGTATTCCAGATCTATGCAATACTCTCTCGAGCATTTGACCCACCGCTCTCGGCTAACGATCCTTCGTCCTACAGAGGAGTCGCTCTCGGAGGCGTTGGTACCGGGGCGTTGCAGAGCTTATTGCTTTCTCCTGTAGAGCTTATAAAGATCCGGCTTCAACTGCAGAACGCAGCAAGCGTGAAACATTGTCCGGGCAGCAGCTACAGCGGGCCAGTTAGTGTTGCCAAAGACATCCTTGGGAGGGAAGGATTGCGGGGAATGTATCGGGGGCTCAGCATCACTGTACTAAGAGACGCTCCCGCTCACGGATTGTATTTCTGGTCGTACGAGTACATGAGGGAGCAACTTCACCCGGGTTGCAGAAAGGGTGGCCAAGAAAGCTTGAGAACAATGCTCATTGCAGGAGGGCTAGCAGGAGTTGCCAGTTGGATCAGTTGCTACCCACTAGATGTGGTTAAAACCAGATTGCAAGCCCAAACACCAAGCTCCCTGCAAAAATATGATGGTATTGTGGACTGCTTCCAGAAGATTGTTCGCAACGAAGGGTTTCCGGTGCTCTGGAGAGGACTGGGAACTGCTGTTTCCAGAGCTTTCGTGGTGAACGGCGCTATTTTCAGCGCTTACGAGATTGCACTGAGGTGCATATTCAACAATGGAGCTATACCAGCAGAGAACACAATCTCCTGAAGTTGATCGCTTTGCACCCAGATTGAGTTACGACAAGCTTTGGATGGAGTTGCAGATCAGCAACTCCATCCCTCTGTATATAAGACCTTGGGTCTCCTTGTAGCTCAGAACATTGTATTTGCAACCACATTAATAATGATAGCCCTAATCCATGTCCATCCAGATTCTAACTTATATGCAAATCATCTTTCGATCGATGGCATTCATATGATAGATTCTACTGCTTACGAACACAAAGATCGGACAGATAATCAGAACTTCCATAGCCAATTTCTCTTTCACTTCATATCTTAGCAAACTTTACAAAGCAGAAGATCATTGTTATTCTCATTCAAAAACTGGTAGCTAGAACAAAAGATTACAACAACAAAACAAACACGACAACAAGTAAGATCACAACGTTACTGCTCAATCCGATCATCAGTCAGATTAATCCCCGCCATTGCGTCCTCGAGCTCCATGCTACACTCCACCAGAACGTGAGGATCATTGTAATGCCTCACGGCATGCATGAATTTCCTGATCTTCTTGTGCGGATCCACACCTTCGAACACCTCGCTCCCGACAAACACCCCGTCGCAGCCGAGCTGCATCATCAGTGCAGCATCAGCGGGGGTTGCAATCCCCCCGGCCGCAAACAGAACGACCGGTAGCCTGCCCATCTGCTTGGTCTGCGAGACGAGATCGTAGGGCGCCTCGATCCTCTTGGCGAAAGCGAAGACCTCGTCATCGTCCATGTTGTTCAAAACCCTAACCGCCCCCATCACGGCCCTAACGCTCCTAACTGTCTCCGAGACCGAAACGCCCTCCTCACCTTGTGCCCTTAGCATGGCGGCGCCCTCCCTGACCCGCCTCAGCGCCTCCCCGAGGTCCTTACACCCGCAGACAAAAGGAACCCTAAAATTGTGCTTATTTACGAAATTGTCCTCGTCGGCCACCCCAATCACCTCGCTCTCGTCGATGTACTCGACCCCGAGGGCCTCCATCACCTGGGCCTCTACGAAGTGGCCGGCCCGGATCTGGCCCATAACGGGGATCGAGACGGAGCGCTTGATCTCCCTCACGAAATCCGCGTTCGGCATTCGCCGGAGGGCTCCGGCGGGACCGGGGTCGGAGACGAGGAGGCAGGTAGCGCCAGCGTTCTCGGCGATCTTGGCCTGGGCCGGGGAATTGACCTCGAAGATGGCGCCACCGCGGAGCATCTGGGCGAGGCCGGCCTTGAGGGAGAAGGAAGGAGTCTGCTTCTTCACGTCGGTGATGGCGTTGCCGCTGCCGTAGAGCGTGACGGCGCCGTCGTCCTCCATTGTTACTTCGGCCGCCAGGTGTTTGTGGAAATGCCTCAAAGAGTGAAGTGTGTATATATAAGTAAGGGGATGGGAAAAAAGTGAGATTTCGAGAAGGTTCGAGGGAAGTGAGTATATTCGGTGAACAAGTGTAGAAACTTCGCGCTACGATTTCTTTGCTTCTTCTTCTTCTTCTTAATCGTTCTTGCTTGCTTTTCTTCTTACACTTGGACTTGGACCTCTTAATAACGCGTGGGCTTGACGAGTTCCTATTTCTTTGTACTTTGTACTTTGTAGACCCAGAACGTTTTTCTGGCAAACAAAATTTATGCGAGTTGGTCTAATTCTGGAAGCTTTAATTAGTATATGGATAAAATTTTAAAATTTCTGGAAACAAAAAAATCGACCCATTGATCCGTAAAATACGAGACATGATAATATTTCAGATTTCGTTAATTTTCTTCTTCTTTTGGTACTTATGATATTCCAGTTTTCTGAATTATTCAAAAAGTCTTAATGGGGTAATTTGGTTTTGTAATATTGAGTTCTAGTAAATTCACATCTTCTTGTTTAATGTGTAAAAACTAACTCATTACATTGTCCAAATTAATGGTGTATATTTGATAGGGATTAGAATTGGAGGGGTAGAATAGAGTATTGCTATGATTTATTTATTTTATATTCTAATTTTTCTACTTGAATCAATATTTTATCCACTACTTTATGAATATTTTTTATAAAGATCCGAACTCGGATTCTAGGGTATAAACAAAGATTCATGTCTTACCCATAATTATGCACTTTATATCATATTTTAAAAATAAAATTAGTATACTCTATATAAAAATTAAGAAAAATATAAAGTCTATATTATAAAAAGATAATATCAAATTAAATTTAAACTAAATAATAATATTTAAACTAACTAAGTAAACATTGTTCAAAAGTTATCAATAAACTCATAAGTGTTAAATATTAAGTTTTAAAATAAAATAATTTCATGTGACTTGTAACTTGATTATCTTCTTGCTCGTGTAATTTATTTTTCTCGGTTACTTCTGTATGAGAATATTAAATTTGATTACTTAATTAATCATTTAATACAAGATATTTTAATTAAAAATATTAGTATTATATATACTTAAAATTTCACACTGAAACATATTCCATCCTATTTGTACATGTTACTAGATTTGTTAAGTAACAAAAAATCAAAATTAAGCATAATTTTGGGATTAATTACATATGTATTATAGATATTTTAATAATGGACTAACTAAGTTCTAAATAAGGTTTAACTAATGAATTTATGGTTATGGTCTAAATTTTAGTTTATATTGACTGTATCCAAATTCAGATCCTATCAAAATTAATAAACTCAAATTCATATCCTAATAATGACCAGTAAACCTAAGACTCACAAAATAAGATAAGAATTGGGTTTAAATAATATGACTTTTTTTATCATCTCTAATATTTGAAAGAAAAAAAATTTGGCCCGTTTCCTTCTCACCTGGTATAAATCTCTTCTGGTATAACTTTTTTCTTCTTAATCCACAGTTAAACTATAGGATATGTCCAACAATTTATCACGGAAAAAAAAGAATTCGGTGATCCGGGATCTTACAATTTGGTCTATGGTACAAGTGAATAGTTGAACTGAATTTCTCATTTCATCAGTCACGAAACCTGGTAATCGAAGCTTGGGTATAATTATGCGGCAAATTTTTTATCACGAAAGAATTTGAATAGAAAATATACATGTCCAATTACACGTTATCTTTCCATAAAAAAATACATATCTCCATTGGCATCATTGTTAAATAACAAGTTTAATTGTAATAGGTGAACATTCTTTCTATCGTTAAGAAGTATAATTTTGAAAAATGAGGTGATCGGGACTTGACTCTGATGCCGGGTCATTTTTTCACCAAAAAATGAATGGCAGTTCAACAAATGATCAATGGTCTGGTTGAATCTACTCATTTATCTGGTACTAACACAGCTCTAACAAGTGTTTTCATTTTCGAAAGAAAAAACAAATACTAGTTTTGTTAAATTAGATTCTGACTATTATAATACAATTGGATTAAGTTTATAATCATTTGAAATTATAACAGTATATATTATATTAAAAATCTATTTTAATCGATTAGACCAGCTGACTTCTATAATAAAAAAAATCGAGGCCATTTCCGGATCCTTTTTAAAATAAGAATTGAAATTGGGAATGATTTTTCTTCTCGCGTCAGATTTTCTAATACTCGAAACACTTTTTAACAATGCAATCAGTCCGCCGATGAGTCACATGTGAGCACAAATCATTTACGCAGGTTAAGTTTTGCAATTTTTTTTTTTTGGAAAAAGCCGATTTAATCTTAAAAGTAGATCTACTAAATATACATATAAGCTATAAAATAAATAAGAAATTTTATTCTGCGGTAAATAAATTATTAAATTTAAGTTTCTTGTTATCATAGTTTTTAATTTTGTTGTCTGATCGATCAGACCGCATTTTGGAAGGCACCCCGAGCAGGGAAAATAGGTATATCTAGATTTTGCTCCGACCAGAACATTTTTGGTTCAATCAAAGTATTTTTATTCAACCAAACAAAATACAAGCTTGGTTCAACCAAAATTTTATGGTTAGACAAAAAACTTAATAAAATGATAAAAATCAAAAAATAGGTACACCCAAATTTTGGTCCAATCAAAAAATTTATGGTTCAACTGGACAAACTGCAGGTTTAATTAAACTGAAATTTTACGGTTAAACGAAAATATTGTGTGAAAAATAAATTTAATTAAATTGAATGGGTAGGTAGAAGAAAAAGCTTTAGTATTTATTATAAAAGAGATCATAGTATTTATTGTAGAAAAAGTGTTGAATTTTTTTAATTAATGCACTTACTAAAATAAATAAATTTTAATACAGATATCTATTATATATGTATTTAAAATAAAAAATTTAGCTTGACCAACGAATTAACTGGTCAAACCAATCAGTTCGAATTTTGGACCGATTTTTTAGTCGACCTCAAAACGGCTTTGAAATCAATGTACGTTACCGAAGAGTGCATGGAGGATCATCGAGGGAAGGCAGAGGCAGGCCCACCCACATATCACGAGTCTCCTGACAGTGTTGTCGTGGCGCGTTAATCTGATTACACGTGTCAGGCATCATGACATCCCTCCGAAAAATTCAAATACCGCAGGACGAGAATTATAAATAAAGTGCACCCCAAGAAAAAAAAGGACAAATCTTAGTAATAACATGGACCCACACCGCCATGTGGACTTGGTGGCCGGTGGGATTTAATTTGCTTAACATGGGAAAAGTTCCACGAGCCTGACCGGCGTCAACTCCCTTCCTGACATTTAACGTGATTACAAAAATTACTTGGAGTGAGTTATATATATGGCATATAAGTTAAATATGGATAGAATAATAGGTGTAGCAGCAATAAGAATAGC
>SOPF01027259.1:0-77458 GCA_012979155.1 Hypericum perforatum | reverse complement strand
GAATACATGGAGAAGCATGAATTTGTTTTTGATGCAGTTTTGAATGAGGAGGTCTCAAATGACGAGGTCTGTTCATCACACCTGAGTGACATATGGATATAATCTTAACTACTGGGTTAATCTTGATTGGACTACTTGGTGTAGGTGTACAGTGAAACTGTGGAACCAATTGTGCCAATCATTTTTCAACGAACAAAAGCTACTTGCTTCGCATATGGACAAACAGGTAACTTCCTATCGCAGTTGGTAACAACAAGCATCAAATAATGTTAGGTTTGGATAAAAGTGCAAATTTTCAGCATTCGTAATACCCATTGCATTTAATGATCAAGAAAAATATTTCAAAATTCAATTCTATTTATAGTTAATCAGTGTGTTGGTTTTAATGTTTGATAAACAAATTGGTATTGCTTGACTCTTTTTGCTTATTATTGTTATGTCTAGTTTGCATATCTATTAAATAGTCAGTATCCTTAGACTACTTACCACAGTTTGTGCCACCTGTTTTGTTCTTCCATTCAGGAAGTGGCAAGACATATACAATGAAACCCTTGCCACTTAAAGCTTCCCGAGATATATTGCGGTTGATGCATCATACCTACCGGAATCAAGGATTTCAGCTTTATGTAAGCTTCTTCGAAATTTACGGAGGGAAACTTTTTGATCTCCTCAGCGATAGGAAGTAAGTTGAGACTATTGTTTTAAAAATTTCAAGCCTTGGCATATGATATACTTAAAAGTAACAAGATTTTCATTTGTAGAAAACTCTGTATGAGAGAAGATGGAAAACAGCAAGTTTGTATTGTTGGGTTGCAAGAGTACAAAGTTTCAGATGTGGAATCAATAAAGGACCTCATTGAGATAGGAAATGCCACTAGGAGTACTGGCACAACAGGTGCCAACGAGGAATCATCCCGTTCACATGCCATCCTTCAGCTTGCCATCAAAAGATCAGTTGATGGAAATGAATCAAAGCCGCCACGATTAGTTGGAAAGCTGTCCTTTATAGATCTTGCTGGAAGTGAGCGTGGTGCAGATACTACAGATAATGATAAACAGACCAGGTATGAACCTACTATTTATTGTCTTTTGGTTGTTCGTGATCTACTTTGAAACATTTCAGAAAATAGAATTCTTTCTGGAAGCAGTTTAGTGGAAATATCTCATATATCTTGTTGTCTCTGCCTTGTGATTTAGGATGGAAGGAGCGGAGATAAACAAAAGTTTACTGGCTCTTAAAGAGTGCATAAGGGCTCTTGACAATGACAAGAGTCATATTCCTTTCAGAGGCAGCAAATTAACTGAGGTTCTTAGGGATTCATTTATGGGAAATTCACGTACCGTGATGATATCATGCGTCTCACCAGGTTCAGGGTCCTGTGAGCACACCCTCAACACTTTAAGATATGCTGATAGGTAAACCAAGTTGATTGGAGCGCAGTCATCTGGCAAGGGCACATCTTTCCATGTGCTAATTCAATGTTTGTGAACTTTGTTCTTCTGTATGTCAGGGTGAAAAGTTTATCAAAAGGAAATACATCTAAGAAAGATATCTTGCCTTCAACCATGAACCTCAAGGAATCAACAGCTGTGCCCTTATCTTCTGTCTTGCCTGCTGGATCCACTTTCGAGGATGACCCAGCTGATGCATGGGCAGACCAAGAAGATGGTGATGACTTCGATGAATCAGAAGACTCCTACGAAGCAGAAAAGCCAGTTTGGAAGGAGAGTGGGAAGCTTGAGTCTTACAATGTATCTGCTTCAGAGGACAAACCGAGGAATGTTAATGGTCAAACAAAATGGAATGCTCCACCGAGATCTAATCTCAAGTACTCGCATTCAGAAGATGATTTGAATGCTCTTCTCCAGGTAATTTATATAGAAAATACATATCAACATTGCTCTCAACAGAGACTATAGCCTATAGGCCTCTTATTACATATCCACTCATTGCCATGTTTCTCAGGAAGAAGAGGATCTTGTAAATGCTCATAGAAAGCAGGTGGAGGAGACCATGAACATTGTTAAGGAGGTACTGGCTTTTGCTAATTTTCAACGCACCATTTCCTTTGCTTGCTATGTATATTATTCATGTCGCATACCTATCTGATACAGTGTATCCTGAGTTGCTAATGCATATTTTTGTATCCAAGCAGGAAATGAACCTTTTGGTGGAAGCTGATCAGCCAGGGAACGAGCTGGATGATTACATCACAAGGTTGAATGCCATTCTATCTAAGAAGGCGGCGGGGATTCTGCAGTTACAAAGTCGGTTAGCCCATTTTCAGAAGCGCCTGAGAGAACAAAATGTGTTGGTATCGTCTGCCGGCTATTGATTGCCTTGTACAAGAGTTTGTTGTATTGCTACAGCTTGGTACTACTACTACAATGTTCGAGGCCAGATTGTTGGTCGAATGATGACTCGTGTATACAACAGCTCAGGTGGCTGAGCTATGCAGCAGCATTTCAGCATACCATGTCAAGTCCTGTGCTTGATTATACTCTGCCCTAAATATATTTCGGCATTCGTTATTTGGACTGTGGATCAATCAAGGGGCCCTTGTTTCAACATTATTTCGGGGTCTAAAAAATTTCGGGAGGAACGGAACTTGCATTTGTGATTTGATGTATTAGAGAAGATATTTTTCTGGCATTATTTGATGGAAAAAATGGACAAGAGAATCCTTCCTCACAGAAGGTAAAATTTTGAACCTACATAGCCAGGAAAATGACTTATTATTCAAAACAAATGGAGTTGGTCGAATAATAAGTAAACGTTTCGTTGAATTACCAAGTAGAAAAAATGTTTTATTCTAGAAGAAAATAAATGTTAAAGAAACGAATTTTCTTGCAAAACAAATGGACCCTATAAATGGTATTTGAGGGTCGGGATCTAACACTTGCAAAAAGTTTGGAAACTTGGACTCATAAATTGAGGCCAGCAAACTTGAAGTGGCCATCTGCAATTTGTACACAGTTGGCCAAGGTGGATCATAATCTGCCATTTTTTGGGATCAAAGGGATGTTAAAGAACAGATTCAGAGTACAAAAGTTTGACAATCTCCGAACTTGGAGATGCATACAGTCATGATTTTGCTCATAACACCTCGGAACATTTGCGCCAAACTTGATTCATGTGATCAACTGATGCAGATTGAGATGTCACACGGAATTCGGATTGGAATCAATTAGTTCAGATATAGGTAGATTCATCTGCAGATTATGGCACTGCAATTCTGTTGTACCGATGACGGATTTTATCCGGAGGCAGCACCAAAAGAGTCTAGACAATTGAAGTTGCAGAATTCTATTACCTCCACTTTAAATTGATTAAGAAGATGAAACATAAACACAAATGTAATCCTCAACACACATGGTTTTAAATGGTAGTGGCAACTCATCCGTGAAACATACATGCAGTCTATATGTAAATGTTAAATGGAAATACACCACAAACAAAAAAGAGAACCATATAAAGGGAAAGCAAAACCAAGGACCACAAAATGAAGTACATATGCACAAGGAACAACTCAAAACCATGGATCACCTGTGGTAGCATCTATAACCTAAGTGAGCTAAGCCTTCTCTTTGAGCTTGTGATACTAGCAGAGGATGCAGGAGGAGGAGTTGCGAATTCGGTATAGATATCGGTGAAAAACTTGTCGACCAAGTCAAGGTATACTGGACTCCTTAGACGAGAGTAGTAGTGGAGTGCCTCTTCAACATCCAACACATGCTCTACATCACTCCCATCTATCATCTCCAGCTCCTTCATCTTTCTTGCCAGTGGATACCCTCCTTCAGCATTTCCAAGTTGGTCTTCACCTTTTCTTGAACTTGAGATTCTCTTGGCTTTCTTCTCCTTAACTTCTGCACCTCCCTTCTTCCGTATCGGACTCGTTGTTCCAAGTCTCATGGAGTTGCCACTACTGGCAACTTCTTCTCTGCAAGAGATGTTCATCCTCTTGGTTGACTTGTCAAGATCACACTGCCAATCATCACAGAAGTCAGTGTAATAGCAATCTCCTCCTCTGCCATTCTTTGTCTTAGTCCTAACAAAGGAAAAGGGGTTGCAGGAAGTGGACTTGGTTAGCCTTCTGTAGTCTCCAATGAGGAGGACCTTCTTCAGGTCTCTTAGGCTCTTGTGGAAGAACTTCTTGGTCTTCTCGAAGGGTTCTTTTAGATGCTGCATTTGTGTGTTTAGGATTGTGGAAGGAAAAAATTCTTTTGTTTAGTATCTCCTAGTGAGAGCCAGCCCTAAGGCAAGAAGAGACACCTCCCTAATCTGTTTGTCTTGATTGCTTCTTTTTCTGAATGTCGTTTCTGGACATATAGAGTAAAGAAAGATGGAGACAGGTGACGGTTCTTATGGTTGCCTTGAGACAAAGTCATACAATTTTAAAATCTTAATATCTGTGTGAGTGATTATATTAACTTTCCCACCTTTTCATTTATTACCTTTTTTTTGCATATGACTAGAAAATATTAAATCAAATTCGAGTAAGATCGGGCTAATAATTATATCACTCTTTTATTGTTGTCTATTCCATTCATAAAATTCATATGTGAAACCTTGATTAAAAATTCAAACTCTACCTATTGATAAAGCGGATATACAAGTCTCTCCTGAATTTGTTCAATGGTGACTCTTATCTATGTGCATCTTGTATGTATTCAAATGCTCACGAAATTACATCTATGATATAACTTTGTATTTGTTAAGTGATATTTGCGAGTTGTCTATATTTTTTATTATGTGTTTTTACTGTCTGTCTATATATTTTCTTTTCTTGTATTATAATCTATTTGTGATTTCACTCTTTAAACTAACCCATGAAAGTTAGTTAATTTATCATGTACTAATATGCCATATTGATGCAAATAAAATCCAATCTATACCTTTTTACAATAAGAAGAAAGAAAAGAAAAGAAAAGACAATCTATATCCTGCTTGTGTAAAAGATAGTGAAAAGAGCAACGTAAGTGAGAGATTGATGTCTTAGGAATCAAATCACCTTGAATGTAGCAGCTACCTTTTGACTCCTTGCTGTTTAAAGTGCAGCTCTACTGATTAATATGCAAAGCTAAAGGATGTGGGGTTTGGTAGGAAAAAGCCTTCCTTCTATTCCATGTTTTTAACTTACAATTAATTTTTATTTGCCAAAGCTTCAAAATTATGGACCCAGGAATAAAACACCCTTAATGCTTCATTGGGAAGCCTGTTTTGAATCCTGATTTATTTTAAATCATCCAGTATTCAGACAACTACTTTTCTAAATTTGATCTGGGTACGATTTGAAGGTGATAAACCTCTATCAACTATAATTTAACAAAGCTGCATTTTAATAGCTCAGTGTCCTAACCTCTTGGTTAAATTAGTGCATATTATTTTGCATCCTAATTTATTAGACACAGTTATATAATTTGTACTGCTTCCTTGCAACTTTTTTTAATCAGTCATATTTTCAAGAAGGATTCCATAATTTGGAGGGAGATTAGTGTTTAATCTCTCTTAATCCATTCCCATAATTGGCACAACTAAGAAATGTAGTTGAAGAAACCCCATTTGCATTTATGCCCTGAAAAATACAGGGGTGGCCTGAACAGATGATAGGTTGCTGCACTGAAGGGACAAACACCAAATTAATGTCCTGATAGGGTCATTTAAATCCTTGGGAGGTCAAGTCACTTTCTCACAGTTGCCAAATTGACATCTTATTATCTCCACAAATTGTTCTTTTGGCAATGATGCTCCATAATTATTTTTAGATTATTTTGGTGCTAATTTTCGGCAAGTCTTGAACGTTATGGGAAGTCATAATCGTGAATGCTGATGGCATGTGTACTTATACGGTGGATGAAAGACCATCAGATCAAGTTTTAATTACTGGTCACATGGTGTTCAGCCAAAATTGAGTTGCACTAACGCATTTTCCATATTCTTTCCATATTTTTAAAAGTAATCGATAGATATAGTAGCGTTGGATGAAGTTTGCACGATTTGGCTCTCAAGTGCCGGCACGAACTTGGATACTTCACGTGTTGTGAAAGACCAAAAAAACTGTGCGGTCTGTTACTCTAATACATATCTTAAGATAGTAAATAAAATTTAATTCTTTACATAGATAGTTAATGTATGTTCCCAACACTCTAGTTTTTTTTTAAAAGAATTTCACTTATTCAAATATTTATCGAATTAATTAATTTACGCTTGGTTATAGTCATACCTTAAACATCGAAAAAACTCTCTTATCAAATATCACAATCTTTGATGGTTGTGCAAGTTAATGCATCAGAGTCGGGAATCTTTACGTGAAAGTAAATTTCACAACCTACATTTTTTGGGGTGGGAATTTCAAACCCTACATTAACCTCTGGTCTTGAGGCTTTCTTGTCCAATTTGAGACACTTGGATTTTGTGTCCCGGCTCAGTTATTTCACTTGTTTCACCCATTAAATACTTGTCAGCTTCGCCCCGTGACATTCTAATAGATGGTGTAAATGAGTTTGTATTGTACTTGCCAAAGACTAGATGCCGACAAAAAGGAACTAATACCCATAGCGACAAGAATTACAAACTGATCAATTGGTGAATGGTTATTTTAACCTGGCTGGAGCTTTCGAATTAAAGGACAAATATATAATGTTCAATCTCGACCACAAGGAGAAAATTGAGGAGCATCAGCAAGGTGGACTATTTTCAAGCTCCTCATGATCAGAGATCTACAGATAAACTTTGCCACCTTCTGCAATCTTCATTGACCACATTATACTTTCAGATGGCAACTTCTATTGGTTGTCTTTGCTCTTGTGGAACTTGAAGAACTGATGGAGCAGCCTGTGGACTTCTCCATAGTTCTTGGAAGAAGCAAGACGGTCCCTTATCCATGTCGGAAGCTTACTCGCCGGGTCAGAAAGACTTCTTCTGGAGGATGCAGATGTGTACCGCGTGTCCACCAACAAAATTGCGGCATAGTCATTCATATGTCGAATTGCTCTACCTGAACAAAGAAGACAAGTGTAATGGTGATCAGATGGCGGACAATGTGACATGCCAAACCTTTTGCAAGATAGAAGACACGGCAAAGCTAATTTACCATGAATAGGAACGCTTGCTTCTGACCTGATTAACTTGCTAAATGGAAGATTATACTTACTTGGACAGGCCAGTCAATTGCAACTAGATTTTGCAACTGTTGGTGGACAAAGTTTCCTGGGGATAGCAAAACAATCCATATCCCGTGGATATACTCTAATCATAACCTATGTGTCTAAGGTCTGTTCGGTCTAGCGTAGGGTAACAATATGAATCAACCTTTAAAATTAGGGTATGAATCTGGATAAAGGTCATATATAACAGATTTTACCCTACCCATAAATGAAACCCTAAGCTGATAAACCATACTAGCTAGTTACTTCCACCTAGATTAACATATAAATATTAAATTTTTATAAATCCTAAAATTTTATATGACACTCCTAATTAAAAAGATAGGATTATTCACTTTTCAACTTAAATTTAAGCATCGATATTTAATAGCATTGTGTGTCGCAATAGAGGTAAATGTGAGTGTATTTTTTGGTATCCATTCTTACCACAAGGTCTAGGGTGGTAGGGTCTGAGTCGTATCTCTCATTCAATGGTCTGGATTTGTATTTTATGGACCCTTGCCCTAACCACCTATTGCTCCTCCTACAGTTTCCTTTAGATTACCTAGCTTATTTTTTGGCTTTCAAAGATGGTACGGTAGCTAGAACTCACCAATTGATTGGTTAACGGCTTTCATGCAGAGATTCTCATAATACTCTTTTCCTCGACGCCTGCAAATCTTTAGGATGTTGAATGCAGCCTGCAGATCCCCATCATTATATTCATCCATCTGCCTTATTTGGGAAGTCACTGTGGAACTTGAGTCTCCCAAACATTCAATATACTTCACCCTCTCCATTAGTTCTATGTCGGAGGGGCTCGGGTAAGGAAGGCCAACCATAACAATGCATCTTCCCATCCCGTCACTGAAATTGATGCCCTCTGATATTTTGCCACCCACCACAGCTAGAAGAATTGCCCCATTCTGAGTCCCTGCACATTCTTTAGATTCACAAGATAACTTGTTAATTGTTTCCTTGTATTCTTTGAGAACGATTTCAACATCTGAGCTCCTTCTCGGTTCTCTGAAGAGTCGCTTTTTCTTCATAATACGTTGAATCATCCCTGATGCCTTCCAAGAATCATAGACCTGGCGCTCATACTCAAATGAGGAGAAGAACACAACCATTCCTTCAGGAACAACTGCCACCAGATTGCAAACCAAAGACCCGAGCTCCTGTACCTACAGATACAGTTGTATATCTTTTATCTTGACCATGATCATCATCAGAGAAATATTCAAATAAAGAAAGAGACCACGCGAACTGCATCAAAGTGAATTCAAATACACTTAGTATTAGATTGGGTACCAACCGTACTTGAGGAACCTCTTGAACTGTAGCTGAAATCAAAAGATTGGCCAGAAGGACCATGAGATAAGGCTATTGGCAAAACATTCTCTGGAGGGACAATATGACCGCACGAGAAGAGATGCAGCTGATCTGGAGGTAGCCGGGGGAAGAGCCGTTCTTTGGTCTCCCCAATGGGTTGCAGAGTTCCTCCTGCTAATATAACAGCATGAGCCTGATCCAAAATCTGCCATTATTCAGAATGCAAAAATATCATTTTGAGGGAATGATAAAGTTAGCTGCCTTTTGTTGAGGAGCATAAAAGAATTGAGAGACAGATGCGTCAAGTTTACTTGGTTACTCTAATGTATATTCTTCTATATTCTTCTAGCATCTGACCAAAGTTGAATGGAAAAAAAAAGTGATCTCACAAACCTCCGAGAAAATCTTTTCCCCCGTCAACATGACATACTTTAGGAACCTGCCTTGACCACCTGTGGGGAATCTTGAGATTATGATGCGTCCATCACCATCATTATTTGTTAGAGAATGCAACATATCCATCAACGCGCGGAAACTGGAAAGGCTGCTCAAATCCTCATCGCCTTCTCCATTGGTATCCTGGCTCAAACCCGTTTGTTCGGTGGCGAGTTTCTCCCCATAACCACTTACCTAGGGCATTATATTAAAGACATCACAGATGGGAAACGTGAAGACAACACTGCAGTCAAGTAATAGCTCAGCCAATAAGAACAGAACAGGTCCCAACCTTGTGAATGAGATTGCTTTCACGGATGTAATTAACCAACTTGACCAAATTGATGTTGTCGATGTTTTGAGAAAATAAAAAATCATTGATGGCCATGGAAGAACCATTTGTTGAGGCTGATCTTCCAACTGGAGATATGTTTTTGTTCTCTGAATCCTTCTCATTGTTCAGAGCTTGAAGGAATGCCTGAATGAGAATCAATAAGGTTTGGACATATCTTCTATTTCCAGGTCCCAAAAGGCTTTTGAATCTTGCAAAATAGCTCTGAATCAGGGAATGCATGCGCTCCAACTGACAGAATGCACAGAAAATGAAATCACTTGGTTGCCGAGATCCGAGATTTTCTTTAAGTGACACTCTTAAATTACTTATCAGTAAACAAAATTCATCCTAATTCTATGTCAATAATTTTCTATACCTAATGCCCAGAAGAGCGTATTGCTTATGCAAAGATGAAAGATTCCTGATATAGCCTTAAATTATCAAAAGCCTAGACGCTAGAAGAATAAAGGAGAAAGCTGCACACCTGTGAAAACGTAATTTTTGCATCATACATGCTGATTAGAGAATCTGCTAAATTATGAGCCTCGTCGATTATCACGATATGATTCTTCAAGTCAAGGCCAAGTGATTCACGTGATGATTTTGACAGAAGTGATTGGTAAGGAAGAACCACTACATCAGCTGTGGGAACCATGCTTCGGGAGCCATAGTAAGGACAAGTTCCTATCCTATTTCCGAGAAGAACGAGATCTTCAATGTCGAATGCCACATTTTCAGAGATCTGATTCTTAAATTGTCGCTGAAGTTTATGCTTCCTAAGCATTGGACATCCACAAGATGCCTTGGTTCTACGAGCTCTGCCCCCGGAACCCAAATTCTGCCAGTAAAAGTACACAGTAAGTATCTACCTTATTCTATAGTTTCTCAGGCCAGTCAGATACAAAAAGCCATTTGGCACAGTCATAGATTTTCAGTATCAGATAATAGATAATTCCATATGAAATACACAGAACTGGAAAGATAACTCGAAAGAAGTCATTTCGACTCGTAGTTCACAAGCAAAGTACAAACACACAAATTTATCCATACCTTAGCCTTAGACACTTGCTTTTTGCTATTCTTCTGAAGTTCCAAGCACCGCTCGTTTATCCTTGTAGCACTACCAAGCTTCAGTACATCTAGAATAGAAAAAAAAGAGGATTCACTCAAGTAACTACGATCCTGATAACCACCCCGCTAAAACAATTTCGTCCAAAATTGCAAAAGAGAATGCATTTGTGTACCTTCATTAACACAGAGATTCTTCCGAGACCCCAAGCTCACGACCTTAACTCGGTCACCAAACCCAGTCTTCCTCAACTCCCTAACGAACTGAGTGAGCTGTGAATGTGTCCTACTGCAGAAGTAGACCTTCCACCTCTTCTCCTCCTCCGCCTCGTCTTCTTCCCCACTCCCCACATCTTCCTCCTCCTCTTCACTCGACGAGCACGACCTCACCCCTTTCCTCTTCAATCTCCCACCCTCCCCTTCGCTCTCATAGTCCTCCAACAAGAACCCCATCTCGTCGTCCACACCATTCCCAAAGCCGCCCGTTCCCAAACACAACTCCTCGCTCGCCCTACCTTCCCGTCTCTTCCCCTTCCGCTCCTTAACCTTACTCACTACTCTGGACTCTACAAGATCATCTCTTTTCACCACAAAGTTCCTCATCCAATCTGGTTCGTCATCGTTGTCATCCCCGCCACCTCTACTCGTCCCGATGGCTTCCTCTTCCTTGTCCTTGGCTCTTCGATCAAGCACCCATTGCAGTGTACTACATATCAAGCTCAGGGTTTTACCCGTTCCTGCGTCCAATTATTAAAAAACAAAAAATTTAAAAATAGATAAAAAGCGACAGAGATAGAGAGGGATGAAGTGTTTAGGGTTAAACCGGTAGGGCTTTCGAGGACGGAGACGCCGCCGCGATCAATGGAGCGGTAGAGAGCGTCCATGAAGTCCAATTGGATTGGGTACGGCTCGTACGGGAAACCGCTGTACTTGCTCGCTTCCTCCTTCATTTTTTCCCCTTCTTCTTCGTTTTCTTCTTTTTTTTGTTTTAATTAATTTGATTTCCGGCGGGCTTAGGGTTTAGTGCGGTGGCTCTTTGGTGGCAAGGGAGGTTCGTTTGAGCGACCGGCGAGGCGGGGAAGGTTTCACAAGGGTGGATCTTCCCGCCAAATTCACTAGGGCGATAACACAACATAAATTATTTTGGCAAATTACGTTCCGATCCATGCAATTTGACCATATCCCAAATGTGATTCTTGTTGTTCTCAAAAGCTTATTTCTCTCCAAATTTTGAGATTTTTATTGGACCCACATAATGCAATTTTTTTGACATCAACGTACTTTATACGCATAAAAAACAACCCTTTAATGACACTACCTCCAAATCCAATTGATTACTCAGATCAAGATTAGAACTTTTCTAAATCATTGTTGATGAAGCTTGGAGGCCATCTAATCCACCCTCGACGTGGGGCAACAAGTTGCTTTGACGTCATTTGCATCTTCCATCCTCGCATACGAGACTAATAAATAAGAGATTGCGGTTGCAGTAAAGACCTGGCATTTTTGTTTCTAAGGGTATAAAAGCAGTTAGAATAAGCAACGAGAATAATTAAATTAACCAATGGCGAGTCCAGTAGGGAGTAGAGAATTGTATTTTTTGCGATTTTGGAGGACGAGCAAACGTAATTGGGAGCCATAAGGGTGCATTTGAGATATGATCAAACACCATAGGACCGAGGTGTAATAATTGAGGGTTTTTTATTTTCGAATTAAATACTCCTAGTGAAAATAATTTTTTTATATGACTGTTTGAATGACAATAAAATGTTATGTTTTAATTAAATTGTTCCATTATTCAAATTAAATTTTCAAATTAAAATATTCTCTAGTAATTGTAAAGTTATCTGATTTTTTTAAAATCAGAGTTACTTATATCTAGTCCATTTTTTATGAATAGATTCTGTTTTTTTTATCAAAAAATAATTGTTTTACTAACAACCACTTATATTAATCATTGATCACTGACTTATTAAATAGATCTCGACCGAGGAGCTCGGGTTATTATTATTTTTTTTTGAGTTACTATTCTAGTTCTTATTCTAATACCTATTCTATTACAACGTCAGAAATCGAACTCTGGACTTCCCCAATTCTTAGTATGAGTTCTAAAACAAATTTTTTTATTAGTATTATCTGTTTTAAATTTAAATTATTTGATCTTGGAGTGAAAAGCCCGAAGTCATACAAGACCCAATCCAATAATCCAACCCAATCACACAAAACAAAAATGGGGCCCATGGGCTTCTTTTAAGCCCAGGAAGTCCTAAAACCCTAGAAGCAAAACACAAGGCAAGTATAAAAACAAATCGGCTTCCTAACCCTCCACTCATCCACTAGCCGTCGTCCTCCGTTTCTGCAAAAAATTCAGCTCTAGGGTTAGGGATTTCTCTCGCTGCTACCAAATGGTACGTATCTCCGAAGACCCATTTTTTTTTTCCGATCCGAGTTTGCTTGCTTTCTCTGCCTCTATGTGTTCTAGCTAATGAAGGTGGGATTTTGTTTTTTGGTTTGTAAAAATGAAAACAGGGGAAGGGGACAGGGAGTTTTGGTAAGAGGAGGAACAAGACCCACACGCTCTGTGTGAGGTGTGGCCGCCGTAGCTTCCACCTCCAGAAAAGCCGCTGCTCGGCTTGCGCTTACCCCGCCGCCCGCGTCCGCAAGTGTAATTCTCTCTCTCTCTCTCTCTCTCTCTCTCTAGAGATTGATAAAGTTTGTTCCTTTTTTGTTGGGTTTTGATGATGATTTGGTGAATATGTGAAAGTCCTAAGCTTTATATGATTTTAAGCTGTTCGGTCTATGAGATTAGGGTTTTGGTTGTTTAATTTAATGAACCATTTCCAGAAAATGTCTGATATTGGTGTTGTTGTGATTGGGGTCTTTGTAGATAACTGGAGTGTCAAGGCGATCAGGAGAAAGACTACGGGCACCGGAAGGATGAGGTATCTCCGAAATGTGCCTCGCAGGTTCAAGAGTGGGTTCAGAGAAGGTGAGTTTTTTGGAATCCCGCTGATGTCTTTTGGTATTTGTGGATTGTTATGATATCTTGTTTTTGCATTTTCTCATGTGATGTCGTTTTGGGTGTTTGTTAGGCACTCAAGCTGCACCGAGGAAGATAGGAGCCTCAGCGACAGCCTAAGGTGCAAGAAAGTTGATTTCTTACCATCTATAGGATTACCAGTTTGTCATGTATTGGAAAGAGTTTCTATGAACACATTTTTGATGTATGTTGTCGCCTTTGGCTTCTATTTAGTTCAAGCCTTTCTTCTTCGAATTTGTCCTCGGGTTTGACTTGAAGAAATTGTTGAGACTAATGTTGTTCAGATTCATGGCTCTTATCGACTTTTGTTTACCACTATGATCATTCGTCTGCTTAGTATATTTAAGGCTGCTCATACTAGGTACTTTATTGGCGAAGTTGATGTTTAAGATCTGTCTCTGCTTTTGCTAAAGTCGATTGGGAATGTGCATGACAGATTATAGTGGGATTCCTACTGGAAAGGTCTATGTTTCTTGGCATGGCTGGTGTTTACTTGTTATTAAATGGCCAGTCTCCTTCACAAAGCTAAAACAGACGAATGTACAAGATCGACAAATACTGCTTTTTTGGCATGCCAAATACTTCTGCTGATAACGCAAGAAATTAATGTATTTATGCCGACCTAAGTTTTTTTTTTTTTGTAAGTCAAGGTTTTAATTTTTGAGTGCTACATATTTATATTTGTTTGTGACGTTGGACTACGGATCTGTTGGTTATTCTGTCTTTAAGTTACTACTGTCTTCACCCTAATGCTACTACATCCAAGTGGAGAAACAATGGCACATAGTAGATAGAACGAAGCACACCAAAAGATTAACGCCCCACTCTTGGGCCAAATGGATTATGCCCTTCATAGTCACCCTTGGGCCGACTAGACGATACTCCTCAGAGCCATGTCTTTCGGAAAACATCTATCCTAACAGCTTAGGTCTCTTCATAATCATGTGATCATTTCGAAATTGGATTTTATGGGACTTCACAAGGGGTGTCCCCATATTGGTACTATCATCTTGATCGTTGGATCGAATTTAATTTTAAATTTTTGGGATCTGACGATTTAAAATGCTCAAGGATAATATACTCTTTTACAAAAATTGAAAAAGGTGCGTAGTTAATGTCTTCCTTGATTGTAGTCCCATTAGCAACTCCATTATCATAAATAATTGATACTTTTAAGGAATTTAAAATTTAAATAATTAATTTGTTACAGAAAAATTATTACTGAAATTTAAAAAAATACGGCCACCCTTTAAGACCCATTTCGTCTTCTCCATAATCAACCTTTACCCCGAAATTCATCTACACACCAGTAAATTAATAAACGAGTAAACTAGTAAATCAGTAAATCAGCAAACAAGTAAATTAATAAATCAATAAACATGTAAACCAGTAAACCAGTAAATGAATAAACCGGTAAATATGTAAACCAATAAACAAGTAAACCAGTAAATTAATAAATCAATAAACATGTAAACTATTAAACCAATAAACAAGTAAACCAGTAAATCAATAAACTAGTAAATATGTAAACCAATAAACCAGTAAACCAATAAACCAGTAAATATGTAAACCAGTAAACCAATAAACTAGTAAATATGTAAACCAGTAAACCAATAAATAGGTAAATGGAATAAACCGTACCTTCCAGATTTGTGTGGGAGGTTAATTAATAAGAGAAATAAATTGCTAATTAGTTAGGAAGTTACTAATGCTAATTAGGTAGAAGGTTAATTAATTGGATAAATAAATCAATTAATTCAAAATTGACTGATAGTTATGGAGATTATAGAGAGAGAAAGAAATCAATATAATTTTACCAAATAAACTTTTTTTATTAGTTTTTTTTCCTTTAGTCCCAATATAGGGACCAATAACTAGTCCCCACAAAATCCACTCCCGATCATGTCCATTGGGTGGTGTTACTCACCCTACCCACTAACGTACGGTCCGTTAACCAAAGCATCACGGGCCCAATATAGAGTACCATCACATGGTTCGGTTAATGCTTATGTCTCCAACAAAATGCAGCCAAGCAAAGCTTTGGCACGAACATAGCTAGAGTTTAGTCACGTTCCAGAATCCAGATCACTCAAAAAGTAAATGAACTCTGACTAGTCACTTTCCAACCTCATTTCCAATACACTTGAATCCAACTGTCCATACTGCAACCTCCCTCGGCAGTTTTTCACCTTTTCATTACTCCTACTCTTCTTCTACAGCTTTGTCACAGTTAGGATTATGTCTATCTATATATTTACACGAATCATTTTAATAAACTAGTCTAATTTCAAGGAGTAGTTTGTTTTTTTAAAAGGTGATCATATTTATGTGTCCGCGGCGGAGAAGGGAAGAGGAGAACTCGTTGCATTGAAAGAGGGGAAACTATTTTTTCGTCATTGTATTTTTGGAAAAAGAGGTCACATGCAATGTTTTAAAAAACACAAAATTGTCTTCGGTCCTTAAATCATTCAGAGAAAAAAGCCATAGAATATTAGTTTTGACCAGATTTCCTACTTTAAGACGTGGATGCTTGAAAGTCGACCAATAAGCCATAGAATAATATATCATGGACATACCGAGGACCCCATTATTATTAATATATGAACCGTTCTCCGGAACCCAATACAAATCCAAACTACCACAAGCCGGTTGCCATTTCAGTTACATCTTTTTGCTGGCCTTATTCTACTAATTGTTTCTGTTACGAGATATTTTGCGAATAAACATCCAAAATACTAATTTCCGAGGAGTGACTTAATGTCCTGAGCTATATCCTGGGCATCTGTCTTGATCCTTCTCAGCCCAGACCTCGCTACCCCATTGCAATATCCGTGACAGTATAACCCGTTTTTTCCCTTCCAATAAAATGGCAAACCGGGTTTCGATGTACCGTCTTTGTTCAAAGAGTAATATTCATCCTCCTGAACATAAAAAAGAGCCAATTTATTACATTACTTTTTTTTTTTTACGAAGAAGGACTGTCCAAATTGAGAAAATACCTACCGGTACTTCCAACTTTAGATATTTGTTTACGCACCTTGAACCATTTGGTTGTTGAAGGCTTGAAGCCGGTGCAGAAAATAATTGCGTCAAACGCATACGACTTGCCGTTGTGAAATAGCACCTCATTGCCTTGAATCCTTTTCACGCCAGGCAATACCTGCAATTTGATTTGGATTATTCATATCAATGAGATATATTTTATTTAAGTTTATGTAATACCTCGTGATACAACCGATTATCTTCACTATTTAACATGAGTTTTTTTAACATATTTTGTTATTGGGCATCCAAAAAACTAGTCAAATTTACATAAAATATTTCAACACAAAACTTATGCAATTGACTTAAATATTACGTTAGAATTTTATATCTAATACAAAATTTTAAAGTGATATATTACGTTAAAAAAAATTATCCTTTAAATAAACCTAACACACTCGATAATTTTACCTGAATTTGGCCGGACTTGATTTTGTGGATGGTACCGACGTCCACAACAGGGAACTTGCCATATTTTCTGCCAATGGTAAATGGACCTTCTTTGTGCCTGTAAATCCCATACTTGCTCAAATCTCCATACTCAAGCTTGCTAAGCAACACGGCTGCCCAGTCAACCACACTCACCCGAAGGTACTTGAACATTGATACAGCCAAGTTCGCTACCCACCTAGATAAAACGTGTACCTGTGGTAATTGTAAATTAACATTAGTGCACATTCTGCGTAATTGAATAATTATGAACGTATATATTGTTTTGAACAAATATACGAATGGATTCAAAATGCGGCTAGCACATGGATCGGGAATCCATATCTTAGTACTACCGAATCAAGGTGAACAATTATAACTTGACCCGATAGATATATAATTAGAACTCCTCTAAAACAGAAAGATATCATTTAACCAAAGAAAAATATTATTTTAAAGAAACTATATATAAAACATGTTTTACCAATTTTAAAAGTGTACCTATATACATGTACCGAAAACTGCTTGTTTAGTTCAAATTACTAATGAATAATTAATAATTCAACTTAAAATTTTTAATTAATTCAAGGACAAGTGTTCTCCAAAATTATCAACAGTTCCACTGATATGGCTCAAATTTTTATAAAATAGACTACTGTTTTCTTTAAATATTTTAAACTCGTAAAAATGTAAAACATATACATTTAAAAAATCATATTAGCGAATGCTGGAACAAAATTTTAGCACTGCTGTTTTTAGAAAATATATTAGTTTACAATAAAAGAGTTATTTAATTTTATAAGTTGTACGTACCAACTCAAGAACAATATTAATTTTTATCAGAAGTTATCAATGATGATCATTTAAAAACAGATCTACATGGTATTCATTTATGCAAATCTATAGAGGTTATCAATGATAATCATTTTTATCGGAAGTTATCAATGCTGATCATTGTAAAAAAATATCAATAATGAATATATATATGATATCCACTTTGCAAATCTATAGAGGTTCACATGCATTCCGCACATGCATTATGAGGATGTTGAATTTTTTATTATGTACTATGTTTCAGAAATGACAAAGGTATGGTCGCTGCAATTTGCACTTTTTATAACGAACAACCAGGCTCAATCCCCTAATTATTGAGTTTTATAAAATATAGGGAGTTGAACCTCGTTGCACATTATTAGACCAACTAGATATCTTTTTTTAACTTATATAAGATAGTTGAGTCTCGGTTCACGTTACAGGAGTATTGTTAGAGCTAAAAATGTGTACTTGACATTCTAAATAGTTTTTATTTACCTGTAGAAACAAATAATCTGGAATTTTGCAGTTCCGAAAAGGAAAATACTGCTTATACTTTTTTGTACACGGTTAAAAGTGACGACCTGTTTGGTATGTAGTAACTAACAAAAAATAAATAATTTTTTTAAAAAATATATACCAAGCACGTAGAACATGTCATAAATCCAAAAATATAATAATTTTAAAAAATATAAAATTTCAACTATCAAATATACCAAATCATATAGGAAAATTTTATCGTACTCACCTGGCCACGGACGACGATGGATGTATTGGCGCCATGGTTGGCAAGGTCAAGAGCTATTTCCATCCCAGAATTCCCGGACCCAACAACCAAAACCTTCCTACCTCGAAATGGCTCACCGTTCTTGTACTTTGTAGAATGCATCACTTCCCCACCAAACCCTAGCAGTCCTTCAACCTCAGGAACAAAAGGGTCGCAGTAGTTTCCACTGGCCACCACCAAGAACTTCGAAGAGTACATCTCACCACAACCACTCTCCATGTTCCTAGCCTTCACGACCCACCTCCTGGAGTCCTCGTCGAAGGCGGCCTCCTCGACGTTCCTCGAGAGGAGAGGAGCGATACGGAAGTGGGAAGTGAAGGTGGTCATGTACTGGACGAAGAGGTCTTTGGAGAGGTAGGTAGGGTACCAGGAGGGGATGGGCATGTGAGGGAGCTCGGAGAAGGCTTTTCCGAGGTGGAGATGGAGGCGGTCGTAGGCGTACTTCTGCCAGAGTGGGGCCACGCAGTCGTCCCTCTCGAGGATTATGTGTGGGACTGAGTGGACGGTCAGACAAGCTGCGGTCGCTATGCCTGCCGGACCAGCTCCGACTATTATCACTTCAGTTTCTTGCATCTTGATGATGATGAAGAAGAAGAAGTAGATATCTAATATATATGGAGGATTATGTAAGTGGGAGATATATACGTATAGTGTGTAGAGTTACATTGGTTAAATTATCGAACTCGTGAAAATTTAAAAGCTATAGTTGACAGATTTTAAAAGTTTTACAAAAGTTTAGATCTAGTTGATGAATAAATATTATATATAAACAAAAAACTTTGGGTCTGTCATGTTCTGGAGACTTTGCTCTTTGTGGGTTTTTTTTTAATCTGGGGTTACTATTCATTCGATTTTATCAAATTAGTATTACTGTTTCAAAAATTGCAATTTTGGTGTCCAGCGTGGATCGTCGGGATAAAATCCCGTTTCATGGACCAATAAACGGGATTAGATCCCGTTTGGACCAATAAACGAGATTTTATCTCGTTTGCAAAAAACGGGAAAAAATCACGTTTATTGGTCGAAAACGAGATTTCAGACCAATAAACGGGAAAAAATTCCGTTTATTAGTTTTTTAATGAATAGATCTCAAAAAGTTATGCAAATTAAAAAAAAAATTTCTCGAATCGAACATCCGAGCACCAAGATATTGATTTTCAAATTTTTTTAACATAATCTCTCAATTTGATTTTTTTTTGAAATTTTTTATGAATAGTAGCGTTAATTTGAAAAAAAAATCCGATTTTGATGAATAGTAGAGATTATGTAAAAAAACTTTGAATATCAATATCTTTGTGCTCGGATGTCCGATTCGAGAATTTTTCTTTAGAATCTGCATAACTTTTTGAGATCTATTCATAAAAAACTAATAAACGGAATTTTTCCCCATTTATTGGTCTGAAATCCCGTTTTCGACCAATAAACGGGATTTTTTCCCGTTTTTTGCAAACGAGATAAAATCCCGTTTATTGGTTTAAACGGCTTCGAATCCCGTTTCATGGTCCATGAAACAGGATTTTACCCCGACGGTCCACGCTGGACACCAGAAATAGAATTTTGTAAACAGTAACACTACTTCTTCGAATACGAATGAACAGTAACACCAAATAAAAAAAAAATCCTCTTTGTATATCCTCTTATATTATATTAATACAATAAACTTTACGGAGTTTTACCGAAATCGGCAAAATTTCCGGAAGTAGTGCAGCCTGAACGTGTATCAAAGGAAGAAGACCACCGTTAATTAATGAATGAGGATAACGTGGTACGGCACAGCGTCGACTCAATTGGAGTAGCTGTCACCATTTCACTATATGCCTTTGTTTTTTTTTCTCATTTTATATTGTCTTTTTCAATTTAAATTTTCACATAAATTATTATATCCGCCGAAATTGAACCATGGATTATCTTATTATGATCTGTGTCGTTACATCAAATATTTTTAGTTATTCATTATTTACATGTGTTCAAACAATATAAGACTCGATTTTATTTAACAAAATATTGAGTTACATTTTTATGAATATAAAACATTTTATTAAGAGAATGATCGTAAACGTCAGATTAGCTAGTGATAAATGGCGAGAGGTTAAATAAAAGTAGTAGGTCTACGTTTTAAGTGATTCACCACTCCTACCTAGGTCACTTCAAATTATTTCATTAAATTACCATGCAAGATTATCTAATTGTATCTATGTAAAATTTTAATAAAATATAAGAGAGACTATAATATAGTAAAATATTCCATGTAAGAAACGGTCTAGTAACGTTCTGAATTAAATGAGTTGAATAAAACTATCTATTTGGTTATGATAAAATAATTTATCAAGATAGATTTAGATAAAATATGTTAGATAAAATAGTCTACGTAATTATGATAAAATAACGTATCTAATTATATTAAATAATTTATCTGACCATGATAAAATATTCTATTCTTCCTAGACTTTTCATACCAAAGGCAGCTTCCAGTGATTTATTTAAGCTGCCGCGCATAAAACGGTCAGGTATAAAAATAACAATAATTAGATCAATAAAAGTTAAAATAAAATATCGGTGGGAAAAATGAATCTTGGGAAACTGGCCATGCATTTAAGAACACTGAAATTTGAAGCATCAAATATAGTAAGTCTTGACTTTTTTCGTCTATTATTCTCTGGCTCACATTTTCCGGGCTAGTCCATAAGGTGTGTTGATTCTTGGGTCGGGCTCACCATGGATTGGCATTTGGCCTTGTTAGGTAGTGTGCCGGGTAGTTGACTAGGCCGGTCTTATGGGTATGGACTCAACGTGGGAACCAATACCATCCAGACGAAATTGGATTCTATGGGGACTTTATGGGAATGTCTTTATATGGGGACTCAAATCTAGACCATCTGATTAGCATCTTTTTAAAAATATTCTGATCTAATGGTGTAAATAATTCAAGGGCATTTTTGACCTATTACCCAAACCTAAAAAGTCAAACAATTAATGACTTCCTCTTTTTTTTCTCTTTATCAATATTAAAAAACTCAAGTATTTAATGCATTCCTTCTTTTTAGTCCCATTATCATAAATATCCCTCTTTTTAAGCAAAATTTAAATTTAAACACTAACCTTTGATATTCTTTCTCGTAAAAATCGAGACATTTAATACCTCCTCTTTTTAAATAAATCCCGAGATATTTAATACCTTTTTTTTCACAATATCGACCTACCTTTTATTGATTTATTGGTTTATTGGTTTATTAGTTTATTGGTTTATTGGTTTATTGATTTATTGGTTTATTGATACTGGTTTATTAATTATTAGTTTATTGATTCATTGGTTTGTTAGTTTATTGATTTATTGGTTTATTAGTTTATTAGTTTATTGATACTGATTTATTGATTTTTTAGTTTATTGATTTATTGATTTATTAGTTTATTGATTTATTAGTTTATTGGTTTATTGTTTTATTAGTTTATTGGTTTATTGATTTATTGGTTTATTGATATTGATTTATTGGTTTGTTAGTTTATTGATTTATTGATACTGGTTTATTGATTTATTGGTTTATTGGTTTACTGGTTTATTGATTTATTGATACTGGTTTATTGATTTATTAGTTTATTGATTTATTGGTTTGTTAGTTTATTGATTTATTGGTTTATTGGTTTATTGATTTATTAGTTTATTGATTTATTAGTTTATTGATTTATTGATACTAGTTTATTGATTTATTAGTTTATTGGTTTACTGATTTATTAATTTATTGGTTTATTGACTAATTAGGTAGGAGGTTAATTAATGGAAGAGAGAAATCAACCAATTCAAAAAAGTTAGTAGTTTCAGAGATTATGAAGAGAGAATCTCATTAATAGAATTTTACCAAATTACCCTAGTCCCCATATGGGGACTCATAAAGTCTCCCTAACAAATCCACTCCCCATTCAGACAAGCGAGAGAACATCAACCTAAAGGAAAGGCAAACAAACCATGGTTTTAAAAAACGCAGTCCGACCGGCGACGTTCCGTTTTTGTGTAAAAAAAGGCTATCCGGGCGAGCCGCCCGAAATCCGGGTGAACCGGACGGCTAGGACAAAAAACGGTATGCTAGAAACCCGGTTGAGCCGCCTGGAATCGATTTTACCTAAAAAATAAAAAAACACGAGCTTTCTCTCTCTTTCCTCAGGATCCAATAAACCCAATCGACAAAACCAATAATCCTAACGCCCACCGGCAAGCGCCTCCGTCTGAGTCCCAGTGAGGGTCTTCATCTGGATGCTCTGGCTGATGTTATTAATCAAAATCCGAAGTGGGTAGCGGCTTGTAAACACCATCGGTGAGCCCCTCTGTCTGAGTCCCAGTGAGGAAGACGATGAGGTCGAGGATGGCGATGGCGCGGAGGCTCAAGTCATCGAGGTCGCACCTGGTAGAGCCGTCCACCCCGGAGGCCATATCGAGGAGGTGGTGCCCAGAGGCCCTGAAGGAGGACGGAGCCCTAGAGACCAGTTTCGGGAGGAAAAAACCTAGGGTTAAAGGAATGGGAGAGGGCGAGATCGGCGGAGATGGCGGAGACGCTGGAGGAGATGGATGAGAGGTGGGCCTGGAGAAGGGAGGTCTGGAGGGAGGCGGAGGAAGATGAGGTGGAGCTCTGAAGGAAGAGGGAGGTGAAGAGCTGAATTTTGTTTTTGTTTCAAAATTATGTGGATTTTGTTTTTGTTTCAAAATTATAAGGAAATGGTAGAGATTTACGGAATTATTTCGGGAATATTCGTTTGGGGGATTGTATTCGGCAGAAGTTACATAATATATATATATTTTTTTCTTTTCAAAACAAATCCGGTCCGACCGGCTGTGGCCAGACGGGCCGGCTGACCCGGAGGTCAGACCAAAATCCAGGTCGACCTCCGGGTCATTTTTTAAAACCTTGAAACAAACCCAACAGACTAAAACTTGGAGTTCATGGACAGGCAAAGATCAGCAAGACTAGGCACTGGCGGAGTCACATGGAATTGTTCCCACTTAAAATTTTTTTTCTTTAATAATTAGATATTTTTAATATATATCCTCACTGAAATTAGAAATTGATCCTATTAAAAAATTAATCTATCAATAACTTAAATCAAACCTTAAAAAAATAGATATTTCTTATATTGTCCCCATATACTAAATTTTCTGGCTCCGTCCCTGAAAGTAGCATGCGCCATGGGATCCAACGTCGTTACATCACAAAAGTGTCACCATTATCCTGGTAAATCATGATCCGAAAGTGAGTTAAATTGGCTATGGTGAATTGGCTGTCGCAAGTCCTCACCGTGTCATCGCCACTTAATTCGTTATAGCCAATTTTTTCCAAATTCGCTTTGTCTTCAATTGACTCTTGACCTGTCGTCGTTCTTTTACTCTATTGATCTCCAAAAATGTACGGACATCAAATCTAATCTGCTCAACTCTTGAAACACCATGAAGACTCTTCAATCAAATCATCCTTAGAATTTTTCATCCAACTCAAGTTCTTCATTCAACACAAAAATAATTTAAATATTTTAGACAAAACATATCAGTATTGTACTTTACAAGTAAAATTTTAAATTTTATTAAATTGCTAGTCTAGAAGTAATATAATATTTAGGACCATATTTTAAAAGATAAATTACTTTACTACTAAAATAAAAACTAATAATCAAGAAGTTCTATCGGACGTGTGACCAAGCAAATAGCAGCCATCATGTGCTAATACTATACTATTAATATGTATTAGTGTTTCTATTCATATTCGTTGCTCACAGTTCGGGCCGTCTTTGTCCGTGGAAGTATAAACCATGTGCAATTTACTACTCAACGCTACCTCCATAGGGAATATTAACTGTTACTAAATATACTTTAACATGCTGATTAATGTATTTCGATTTAAAGAATACCGAAAATAGTAGACTAACAAATAATTAACAGTTTTACTTGGAGTCACAATCAATGTCTTAGAAAATGAACATGAAAAATGATCCAAGGTTTATAACATGATGGGTATAAGTATTAAAGTTAATTTTCAATCCTTTTTAATATAAGAAATGCTAAAAAAAACAACAATTTTGCAAGTTGATCCATACCAATCAATTTAAGAACTAAATATTCGAGCAATTAAATCACCATCCTGTTTTATGTATAAGCACGACCCATTGGTCCTCGGTCGTAGTCCGATCAGCCCGGAAAATATTTCTTACAATTGGATAACCTTAACTGCCATTTCGTTCGACTTGCTGTTTAAAATCGGACTAGGTCAACAAGCAGAACAAAACCAAAAGAGAGTCAACCAAACGAAAGTGATATATTAGTTAAATAGCTAAAGGAAGTAACAATCTTGCACGTCACAAGAGTCAGTTCTAACCTATCTAGACTATTATAGGCAAATTATAAGTTGAGGGGTTTCCCCATATCGGTTCTGAATTTCGAACTATTTATTATATGCTATCTTCCCTCTGACAGCTTCTTGTCTACTTGGAACGTTCATTGTAAGAGAACCCTTTTTGTAAAAAGCTTCAAAAGTGAGTGAAGTGGATCCCACTTGTGTATATATTAAGGCTTAAGAGTGTACGAGTCTAAAGGTGCTTTGAACATACAGGGAGGGGTCCCTTTCTGGGTTGCGTTAAGATCCGTACTTTGAGGTGGTCTGGCTTTGTTGGAGGGTAAAAGTGTGGGACCTTTTGATGGCTGGGGTTGGACCAAGATGGCTGGGTTGCAGTTCAAGGCTGATGGGAGCAACCCTGTTCGGTTATGTTGGTTTAGCTTCGTTGGTTGTTGTCTTTGCAGATGCTAGTTCAGAGCTTGAAGGCTATGGTGGGCTTGGTCCTGAAAAGGATGAATCTGGTTACTTGATGATGAATTTCATGAGGCTAAAGGGGGAACTGGGTTACACTCATGTTTGGCCTGTAAGTTGTGTTTTCTTTCTCCCTTCTAGATGTTCTGCTTTCGAAGATCTGGGATGTTTCTACTTTATGTGCTTCTGAAATTCTTGATAGGAAGCAGTTGGTAGAATTGGCCTAGTGGATGTTTTAAGGATTTCTGTTATTTAGAGTCGAGCACCGTCGAGCGGTTGATTCCAAGTCCGTTACAACTTGGGATCGATGTGACTTAACATTGATGCTAGAATTATTCCATTCTCTGGTTCCATTCAACAGATTGATTTGGCCTTTGTAATTGTATGTATCTACCTATTCATAATTAAACTGAGGCATGAGACTGAGAATGTGAAGACTGATTAATAGACTGACAGGAAATGGAATTCGGTTGGCAAATTGTGGTGGGCACGGTGATCGGGTTCTGTGGGGCGGCGTTTGGGAGTGTTGGTGGTGTCGGTGGTGGCGGCATTTATGTTCCCATGCTTGCGTTGATCATCGGGTTTGACGATAAATCATCGATTGCGATATCAAAATGTGAGAGAACAACCATCTCCTGTGAACAACCATCTCCAGTTTTTGCATAATAGATGTCCGTGTTGCCCTATGTTTGTCCAGGTATGATTACTGGTGCAGCTGGTGCAACTGTTTACTCCAATCTTAAGCTTAGGCACCCTACCCTTGATATGCCCATCATTGACTATGATTTGGCTCTTCTGTTTCAACCAATGCTGGTTCTCGGCATCAGCATCGGAGTTGCTTTCAACGTGATTTTCGCCGACTGGATGATCACAGTTCTGCTAATTGTTCTCTTTTTAGGTAAAAATAGCAAATTTTTGTTTTGAGTATTTTGCGAGTATTTGATCCAGAACACAAAAATGATCACACTTGTAGGCACGTCAACAAAGGCATTTCTCAAAGGCGTTGAGATGTGGAAAAAGGAAACCATTGTGAAAAAGGTGAGATTAAAACTATGTACCCCTTAAATTTTGACTCAAATTCTGACAGCATCTTACCATGTCCTATTTGTTTGCCCCAGGAAGCTGCTAGACGCTTAGCAGGTGACGACAATGAACAAGTGGTCTATGAACCTCTACCTGGAGGTCCAAGCGACATGGAAGGATCCGAAACCAATGGTTCTAGGAAAGAAGAGGTGAGAGAGCTATATGGTCTCCGGTCTCAAGTGATATGGCCCAAGGGATTGACTTCTGATAATCTTCTCAGGTCTCCATTTTAGAGAACGTTTATTGGATGGAACTTGGACTTCTCTTTGCTGTCTGGTTGATGGTTCTAGTTCTGCAGATTGCTAAGGTCTTACTGCAAGTCATTACATTGTTGTTATGATTGAAGAGCAATTTTGGTTACCTGATTAGCGAGCCGCATCGATGACATAGTTTTTTCGATTTCACAGAACGAGACTAGTACTTGTTCGGTCGCCTATTGGGTGTTGAACCTATTGCAGGTGATGTGCAAATGTCGTATCCATCTCCCTTTACATCTTTTAAGGAAAATGAAGTCGGCGAGCTGTAAGTTTGATTTGATCTGCTTGTTGGTACTTGTTCCTTTCAGTTTCCTGTGGCCATTGTGGTGTCTGGATATGAGGCCATGAGCTTGTACAAAGGACATCGACGAATTCAATCGAAAGGAGATGCAGGCACCAACTTGCAAGTACACCAGCTATTTCTCTACTGTGGCTGTGGTGTATTGGCCGGTATTGTTGGCGGGTTACTTGGTCTTGGTGGAGGCTTCATTTTGGGACCACTATTTCTGGAGTTGGGAATCCCTCCTCAGGTGATTTAAATCTCTATCCTAATGATCATTTGAAAATCTCTTTAACATTTTTTTTGAAAAAAAAAAACTTGTCTCCAGGTATCCAGCGCCACAGCTACTTTTGCCATGACATTTTCTGCTTCAATGTCCGTCGTAGAGTATTACCTTTTGAATCGATTCCCAGTTCCGTACGGTGAGTTGCCAAACACCCAGCACGATACGAATCCTGCAACATGGGGACTAAAGACTTGTATCCTTGGTGTTGTTGCAGCACTTTACTTCGTTTTTGTAGCCGTAGTGGCCGCATTTACGGGGCAATATGCTGTCGGGAAGCTGATACGTAAACTAGGGAGAGCGTCATTGATCGTCTTCATCTTGTCCTTGACAATCTTTGTCAGTGCAATATCACTAGGTATAAACTCTTTCTGCAATGACTTGAATTTGAAGTATACAACACTGATCAACATTTTTAGAACAAGGAACAAGTTTCATGAGATGGCTTTGCTGACTCGGTTCCACCAACATTCTTCTTTCCAACAGGTGGGGTTGGCATAGCAAACGTGATAACAGAGGTGGAGAATCATGACTACATGGGATTCGACAACATTTGCTCCTATCAAACTTAGCTGTCCTAATTTGTATTTCCACCTTTGGCTAAATGTTCATTCATCCATTCGTTTTGGTTCTCTCTTTGATAGGACTTTAATAACCTTTAATAGATATCATCAAGATTCTAAGTTCAATTTGTTTTCTAGGTTGGTAATATTGAAGAGAAATGACAAGTGTATATTTTGCATATGTTTATAAGTAGTGATCTACCTACTTACTATCTTAAGATTTTGGATAGGATATAAAAGTTTCTATATAGTATATGAACTAATTGTTCTAATGAGACTCATGCTTCGTTGTACTCGCACAACCCTTATATGAAAGCACAAGAAGTAGTGCAAAATTCGTGCAAATTTTAACTTGATAAATTTTGTTCGAGAAGAATATGTTGGAGAGAATTGCACATCAAAAGTGACAAGTGTAGATAATCCCATTGCTCACTAAATATCACTCTAGCCATATAGGATATTTTAAAAGTGGCAGAACTCTTCTGACAAGTTTTCCAACATTATTATGTTTTTAGGTGGAAACTAAGACTTCTTGATTAAATCATAACAAATCTTTTTTTTTTACCCTTGATGAGAACCATTTAGTACATAAGTTGCTTTTTTCTTGGAAAAACCGAACCGGAGTTCATGTTATCACATTTAAATAGTTTACTTGCTCTCAATTGTTTTCTAATTTAATTGTGGCTTACTATTTATTTAAAAACCATCCCTTCGTTGCTGGCTGAACAACTCCTTGGCAAAGAATGGAGTGGAACGTTTCTGTTCTTGTGAAAGAAGATTACAACTGACAACTTCTTTTCTTTTATGTGAATACCAAGTATTCAGAACCAAACAATATCGGGTACCAACAAACAAACAAATCGTCAGAATTTCGTTGGCGTTTGTCTTCACACAGACAGGACCAGGAAAATAGCTTGACCTTTCCCCTACTGATTCACACTTTTCTTTAACAACAAGATATATCAAGTTAATTCATTTTAGAGAACAATCTGACTAGTTCTATCCTGATAAACACTGCAGAATTTCCATAATCTCAGAAATTTATCATTCTTATACTATAATTTCTTCCTGTTTCTATGTTTCCATCTTCTATGGTTTTAAAATATGTAGTCTCCGTCTTCCTAGAGTTCATCCTTGGTGACGTCTCCTTTGGCTTTCATATGTGAGGTAATGGATGCTGCCAAGTCCTTTGAACTCGACTTTGTCGAAAGCTTTACCTATAACCCATAACGAGTTTGTGGATGAGCAAGTGTAGATTAAATCGGTCGCCATTGTGAAGAGAAGGTGACGAAGCTAAGATTAAGTTGAAAGCTTACCGGATTTTCTTTGTCACCAGCAGGGAAAAATAAGAGCGTGGGGTAATCGATGACCTGCACCAGGACACCACGGACAAGATGATTAGATGAAGAAGGGCTTTTAAGTACCAAAAGTTGTTACTTGTTAGAAAAAACTCTAGCTCCAGTTATCGTCAAATGAGACAGAAAGCAACTTTGTTCAGGAGATTTACCTCCAATTTATGATGTTCGTTGGCAGAAGCATCAATCTTCGCTACAACCAAATTTTCCATTGCTTTAAAATGCTTTGCCAACTTCTCGATCTGCTTACTTGTAGCCTCGCAAGTTATGCACCATGGGGTGTACACCTGTTCACATAAGATATAACAACCGGAAAGATTTCTGCACATCATGGATGCCACTATAATGTGATATTTTGTCCTCCAAATAGCATAAATTAGAGCAATAAAGGTAGACTGATGGCATATCGAGGTTATGCTTACCTCCAAAAGGACATTCTTGGCGCTATTGAGAACCAAATCATCGAAAGTCTTCCCCACGATGACCAGAACACTGGCATCTCTCTGTGATTTCATCATTTGACAAGCATGGCACGAAAGTTGAAATGAGCATCTGATCAAGAACAATGAATCCTCCAAGCTTGGCAATTTACAAGAGCAAATACAGCATTGGCAACTAAAGATGCATACAAGACGTCAACATACATTGAAAAAAAGTGTTTATGATGCAGAACAACAAATGTTTAAGTAATGTTGCCGAAAAATACGGATAGCTCTTCTGGATGAACTAACCGAGACTTCTGAATCAAACGGCAAGACTAGCACAATTCATGTTGCCAAACTTTTGGTTGTAATATTCTATTATAGTTAAAAAATGCAGTCATTTCTAATTCCAAGTGAATCCAACGAGAAGCCAAAAGAAAGGAAACTTACATTATCAGGTACAGGTTGTGATTTGAAGTAAGGCGAGACCGTACCGTGCAACAATTTTGAGGAGAACTCCTACAAAAACTCTATCATGAGTACACGGAAAACCTGGATGGTTACCTTAAAAAAGGAAAAGAAACTTGAAAGCATTTAAGAATTACGTCTATGTTGCTTGGTGTTGGATCCAACTCAAGTAAATACTTGGAGCTAATTCTGTTATCAAAGGCAGAGACCTGCAGACAAAGCAGGCAAATTACATGGCCTTGCATAACAGCGAGAAGTGATCAAGATAATCAAAACTCTCTAGATACCAAAAGTTTGAAGTAAAAAAATCTTACCACTGTGTTCTTTGAATTCTCAAGACCAAATAATGTCAAAAAGGGCTTTGCCAAGTTTTCATCAGCAATGTCAACACATATGAACATAATCTACAAAAGAGAACATCAATGATTGAACATAATCTACGAAAGAAATCATCAACGAATGGTCAAGTAGAGAACAGTAACTTCTACAACAACACTTTTTCAAATTAAGTACCTTCGTTTTGTACTTGTTTGCAACCTCTTCAAGAGGACTGATTAGACTTGCAATGTCATCTGCATCGGCAAAAACCATAATCTGGAATCCAGCAAGGTAGCATCAGAAAGAACTAAATTATACGGGATTGACAGTAATGACGAGATTAATCAAAAGTTCTAAACAAGCATATTAAGCATAGTACGGCCAAACAAAATGAAACGTACAATTAATTGGAAGCATCATCAATCACACCCGTAATAGAAACAGAATGAGAAGGTCTTACATAATGGTGGGTTTGTCCCCAAGTCTAAACCTAGCACTAGTTTTTGAAACAGATAAGAGTGAATAGAGCACCAACCTGAAGCTTGATGGGGCTTGAGTACACTCTCATAGAATTAAAGTCAGTCAACCTTGTAACTAACGGGAATTTGTTGTGGTCCAGAAATTGCAAAATCTTTTCCATCTTGAAGTCTCCTTCTGCAAAAGAAAGGAATTTTGGTGTTGGGTTAGTAAATCCGGGGAACATTGCTTCAGCTTTAGAGCACATCATTAAGCATAATTGATCTGGGAGAACACTATAAGCAGATTAAATTCTTTCAAAGAAGCATGATAAAACAAGATGCATGTTTCATCTCACCATATCTAGTGTATCTTTCTGGCTCACTCTTAACAAACCCGATAAAAAGATTAGATTCCATCAGTTCTGGGAAGAGAACTTTGGCGGTTTCCACGTTGTTGACTTCAGCAAACTGGATCTCATTGTCAGCAACAGCAGCTTTCACAAATTCATCATGTAGAGCACCCTAGTAATTTCCAATGCAGAAACACAATGGCAAAGTTACTAGAAAAAAAAGAGAAAAAGAGGTTATAGAAATTAGAAAGCAAATGAGCACAAGTTTAAGTAAGCATATGAAGATGCTAAATCAATTTAAAAAACTGCCTTGATCGACTCGAAAATATCCTGGATGTGTCAATGACACAGAGCGCAGTGACACTTCAGTTTATGGATAGTTAGCTTTCAAAAGGGAACACATGAAAATCACTCGTGTAATCAAGCAAAATAAATTACTCTCGAATATCTATTGTACGGGTAACATGCTTACGGCTTCTGAATGATATGTTGAATTCTCAAGATGTTTTCTTAAAGAAACACGGAATAATCAAGATCGATACTGTTTGGAAAATTTAGTAAAAACTTCCACGATATTGGAGATCCAAAGAAAGACGCAATGATTTAGCAGTAAAAACATAGAGAGATCCATGCACTATCATTTTCCATGGAAGCGATTGTCAGATCTATTAGCAGCGGCATTGCATTAAGTACAACAGGATAAACAGAATGCTGTCCAGATGCATATACCTCAAACTTCTCAAACAAACCAACAACAAAAGTCTGGTGCTTCTTGAGAAACTCATCCGCTTCCATCATCGAGCTGATTCTAGCAATAGGGAAACCGGTCTTTTTCCTCGCCCAAAGAACAATATCCTCCCTGATAGCATAACAAACCCACAGCAACAATCAACAACACATCGTCGCATAATCCACATCACAAGAATAAGATCAACGGTCCACCAAAAGAAGCAATTTTCCATTAAGCAACAAGTAAACCTTACACTAACACCAAGATCCAAAAATCAAGACTTACCAAGAGAATCCGCCAGAGTAAGCCTGAGAAGTACCGTTGACAAAAAGGAGCAACGTAGGAAACCCTTTGATCCCTAACGAAGCCGCAGCTTTCGGGTACCTCTCAGCGTCAAGCTTAGCCATCAAAACCTCACTCCCAATCTCCCTGAGCTTATTAGCAGCCTCAGCAAACTGAGGCATTAGCTCTGCGCTCCTCCCACACCAAGGTGCGTAGCCAAGCACCATCACATACTCATTCCCATCAATCTCTCTCTTCAAATTGTCACTGTTGAGCTCAACCACTATCCTCTGCGCCCTGGACAACACCTCCGCCTCTTTCTGCTCCCCTCCTCCTTCAACTTCTTCCTCGTCAATTGCAATCAACTCCCGCAACTCGCTCTCATCGTCGTCTCTCGGATCTTCACTGGCTCCTGTAGAGGTTAGGCCAAGCAACAGAACCAGCGAAATGGCAGCGAACAGGAGGAAGCTTAAACTGGGTTTCCTCCGGGACATGGTGAAATTGAAATTGAAGATAAAGGACGGAACTTTCTGGTTGAATTGGGATAAAGATGAGACCTTTGATCTGGGGAAACGGAGTTGGGAGCTTGGGGGGCTTTTTAGTGAATCTGGGAGTGATTAGCGGCGGGAACTCTGTTTAGACAGGGACGTGAGAGAAGGTAAGAGGTCGTGTCTTGGTCAAAAGAAGAGGCGGAAACATGGGTTCGGACAGGTCCTCGTGGTTTTCGGGTGTCTTTACGTCATCATATTTAATTTGTTTTTCTTCCTCGCATAAATTATCATTTCCATTGTTAAAAAAAAACACACTCAGATTAAGTCCCATAAATTTAAGCACCAGTCAGACCGATATTTTTTAACTTTTAAAAGCAAAATCAAAAGTAAACAAATCAAAATTTATCAAAAAGGGTAATTTTGGATAAATATATAATATCCAAAACCTTTCGGGCCTGTCCCACTTGTTTGAATAATAGGAAATTTCAAAAAAGCAGTACTCTTTAATAAAAAAAAAACCAAAAAACAAATATATGTAGAATATTGGTAACTTATTTCAAGGAAGAACGAAAGAAAGGCAATAAATAGATACAAGTCCATCCCCAAACGACAGGAAAGAAAAAAGAAACGAATTTTCTATATAATTAAAAAAAGATGGAGATGCGGGGTATCGATCCCCGTACCTCTCGCATGCTAAGCGAGCGCTCTACCATCTGAGCTACATCCCCATTCGTTGACTATCTTCCAAAAATAATTCAATAATTATTTTATATACGCATTAGATAATTGATATTCAAAGGGAAAAATTCATGTAGTTATAATTTTTTTGCGACATGATCCCGTAAATGACTTATATGATTTTGACGTTCAGGTGAAGATTTCTGTCACCTCCGAAATGTGTTTACTATGTAGCTTCTATATCTCACCAAAGTGTTTAACAGAACTGCTAAGTGTTTGTTTCTATTGGAAAATGTTGATATTCGACAATATCACACATCTACTCGAAGTCAAATCTGTTGTTATATCTACGTACAATGCCTCCATCTTGAGCTCAACGGACAAGATTTAGTGCGTACTTGCAATTTGGCTCCATTTATCCAAGACTATGCGGTGGAGGAAGTTTTTTTCCCACAATGTTTTTTCCCGCGCGCCTTTCCCATCGCAGTTCACCATAAGGCCCATCATCCGGACCAAGCCCGGCCCAAGCATTAACAGGCTTACTCGCATGGAAACCATATAATATTAATAAGAGTAAATTACATCTGGCCCCCTATGGTTTGGGGAATTTAACGTTGGCTCCCCTTGCATTCGCAATTCGATTAAAAACCCCCCTTAGTTTGGAACAATTGTACCATTTGGTCCCTCATGCCGGAATCGGCGAATTTCTCCGACGAGGGACCACGGAAAATGACCAATATACCCTCCTACTAAAAAAAAAAATCCCCACCAGCATCCCCTCCTCCTCCTCCATTTCGGCCCTCTCCATTTCCGACACGCAGTTTCTCACCCTATCGAAGGAGCAGGAATCGTCACCGCGGGTGGCAAATGGACACCTCTCTCCTTCACCATCCACGCCATTGCCACCGAACTCGCCACCTTCTGGCCGAACCGACCCCAAGCTCCGGGATCCCCAATTTCCTATCCCATTAAGGAATTTCGATCAGGGTCCCACCAAATCCGCCTATTTGGTCCTAACTGGCTTCGATCTCCTCCTATAACCCCGCTTCTCAGCCAAAAGACTCGACCTTTCCTCTTCTTGTTTCTCCTCGCCTTCTTCTTCCAATAGCAGCTCGAGGGTGGGCCCCTCACCATCCCGCCATCTCCTCTCTGACCTCTCCTGCATCACCACCGGTCACTAACATCTACCGACTCTCACCACCAGGAACATCTGCCTCCCGAACCCAGAACTTGACCACTACACAAAACCCAGGATCTCCAAACCGAGAGCGACCACTTATAAAGACGCTCCAATCATGTGAACGCGTTCAAAAAATAGGCCAATTTCTAATAGAACTAGCTAAAAATCCCAGTTTAAACTTCAGCTTAGCTTAAAAAAAAGGAAAACAGGCTCCTTTTGAGAAGACAGATCTAGAAGTCTAATGAGCCTCTGGTCAAACACTTCGGTCGACTAATTTAATTGGTGAATTTCTGGGTATTTCACGGTTTGAGAAATAGAGGTGAGAGGGAAGAAGAAAAGTAACTTCCTAGGATTTCCATCGTGAGGAACTCGAACGCGAGGTCGATAGAGAAAATTGTGGAGGAGGACGAGGAAGATTCCCGTAGAGGAGGATGATGGTGACGATTGCTCTGTTGAACTTTTTCGGTTGCTATTTATTTTTTGTTTTTCGGTGGGAGAAGATATTTTTTTTGTTTTTTAGTAGGAGGGTATATTGGTCATTTCCCGTGGCCCCTCGTCGGAGAAATTCGCCGATTCTGGCATGAGGGGCCAAATGGTACAACTGTTCCAAACTTAGGGGGTTTTTTAATCAAATTGTGAATGCGAGGGGGGCCAACGTTAAATTCCCCAAACCACAGGAGGCCAGATGTAATTTAATCTATTAATAATGGGTTCTTTGTTACGGTTGGTTACATTGTGTTATTCCTGGTTTAATTTGAATTGTGAACAACTAGCCACCTACAGGTATTATGTATATGGATCGAGGAGGACCTAAGCAGCTCGATGCGGCCAGGTTTGTGTACAAGTTTGTGGTTGTAGATGCAAACATAGGCGGCGCGATAGGATGATGCGCCGCCACGTCAACTGACTAGAGGAGTGGTGTCCATGCACATGCAATGAATAGCAATCAATTTTCAAAAGATTCCCTTCCTGTTTTGACGAAAATTTATAAGCCTGCCCAGAGTAATTTCTGCCCACCATCAGTCCCATGCCTACATCCGAGGGGGCAGAAAAGAAGGGGCAGATCAAAGATAGCATATTAATCACATTGTGACTTCATTGGCTTGACTTCTCATTTGACCAGCATTAATTTGATCCAAGATTTTCAGGGAACTAGGAGCCGCCCATTGCACCGGATTGTCTCCATTAGGGCTGAGCAGATAGATCGGACCGGACAAAAAACCGGGACCTTTTTCTCCTTTGTAGTAGTATTTCATGGACCGGACCGGAAATCAATCTGATGTGGACCGAGACCGTAATGTTCGGTCTGCCAGAACCAAACCAGAAAATCGGACGAGCACATGAAACTATTACTCTCACAATGGACAATAATAAAACCTTGGGGACAAACAATGATTAGAAAATAAACTCACACTAGCTCGTTTTCTTCTGGATATCATTTTCACACAAAAGCAGATATTGCTTATAGTATATATATATATATATCATGTTCAGCCTATTTTGTGCATGGAGAGCCAACGATCCAAACAAAAACACCCAGGAAACACGAGTTCAATAATCAACCACATATCTCGCTCCTCTAGACACAAAAGAAGAAGAGGAAACCCAGAACCATCTTCTTTTAAGCCGGATAAAAATCTGTAATAAAAACATTAATTTTAAAAGTCCCGAATTTTTTGAAACCCTAATTTAATATGTACGTGCAGGGCGGTGACCATACGGACCGTAGTGGAGTCTGGAGGGCGATGGAGGACGACGATGGCTGAGAGGGTCAATTTTCGGGAGTCGACCATCGGGTTTCGGAGTTTGGGGCGGTGTCCGAGTATATTGTGGAGATTAGACTTTGGAGTAGTGGAGGGCACTGAAAAGAGTCTGATCGATTGTCGGGAGCGTGGCTGATATTTGTTTTCTCTTCTACAATTGGATCGGGACCAAACCGAAAATTCTAAAATATTTGAACCAGACCGGACTGTTCTCTAATTTAGTTCGGTCTAGTCCGAATTTTCCAATTTAGTTTGATCCGGTTAAACGGTTTTAAATTTTCGATTTTCGGTTTATTTGCTCACCCTAATTTTTATGGCCAAATTGTAAGGAATGGTTAACTAAATACTAGACTTTCCAGCATATTATATTAAAGCTTAAGAACTTAGGAAATTTGTCCAACAAAATAATATTTTGAAATTGTTAAAAAAAGATAACTAATGTTTAGTCTCTTGCAATTATTTGGTTGAAGTTCTGAAATATAGGATTTACCTCATCCTATATTAGAGGGTGGTTGACGTCGGCGGGGGTGGGGTATTTTTGGGTAGGTGAGGGTTCGATTGTCTATTTACTATTTATTTGTTTTTAATTTTTAATCCTGGATTTTATGAGAAAATGATTAGTTCTAAAATAGATTTGTTGATTTAGCCACCTAAGAAGTAGAGATGGTCTCACTTAGGTGGACGAAAAGGAAGAGAAATTTTACGTTATCCTTAGGTACCAAATACAAAACCGCAAATTAATAAGTGACATATGGACTAGTGGGTTCACTTCATTCGTCTAATAAGACAATGAACATTTAAAATATTATGATATTTATTTTGCAATGAAAATAAAAAAATAATCTTGAATTAGTTCCAAATAACAAGGATTTGTTTATTATTATCCCTAAAACAAGATCTGTTTGCTAATTTTTTTATCTCCAACCAAATATAAGAAACAAATATATTCAATAAATTAACCATTTGGCATTTAACAAAATATTTATTAGAAATATAAAGTAATATATTAAATTACTACTACTTCAATTTAAATGAATAATTTAGATTATTTTATTGAAACTTAATTAATAAATTAATAATTGAATTGATAAATAAATTTAATCAAATAAATTGAATCAGCTATGTGCTAATTGATTTTAACAAATATAATTTTCCATCTGTTATCTGTTATATGATTAGAATCTATCTAAATCTTACTATTTGTTATCTGCTTTAAATTTATTTTGTCAAAAGAAAGATATGGGAATAGTTTGACCACGTTTATCAATACTTGCTAGTTCTCCAACTCGCCAACGTCCGTTTGACCACGTCTATAAGTACTTGCTAGTGGAATAGGATTCAATGGGAATGTCTAAAAAGATATCCCCACCATGGGGATTACGTTTACACCGTTAGATTAAAATTTGGTTCTTAGATTTATAATCTAACGATTGTTATGTTTGGGGGTAATTTTGGTATTAGAATAATAAATTATATTCTTATTGTTTCCATTTTCTTATCAAATCTTACAACTGGTTGAAAAAATTAAATGCTATCCCCGATTTTTCTCTATCAACATTTAATTAGATTTTGAATTTGATTTTCTCAATCCCAAATTAAGGAAGATAATTATGTTTTTTTATTCAAAATTTCCTCAGACCTAAATTAGCCATCAGTCATACCCTTTCCTCAAATCCGTCCAATTCTCTACCCGTCCCAGCACTCTTGTTTTTGTTCGAGTTCCAAATTACTGCAAACCCTTACCTCGTCGTCGCCGCCGTTGTTCTCTACCCGACTCATCTTGTGGCCCAACCGTTCTCTCCACTCGACTCGTCTCGCAAACATGCCATCTACTCGCGCTCACTGGTCACTTGATGAGGAAGGAAATATGCCGTGAACGACTTGTTAATAGAGACAATGTTCTACTACCTCAGATATTGCACAAGGCGAGGAAATGAGAATCATCAAAGTAGATGCACTATCGTGTAACCGCACATTTGACACTCAAATTTGATTTTGTTCAATCTGTTTCATATGCCTTTTGTGTGACTATTGTGAATACATTAACATTAATATCATCAGTGTCCAGTAGCGATGGGTCCCTTCGGCACCGTTCCAGCCCCCGACGCGGCCCTCTAACTCTAGGATCCCCTTCACGTCCTTCGATATCGGCTCCGTGACCTACGGATCCAGCCCGTTCCAGCCCCCGAAGCGCCTTGTTTGAGGACGAGGAGCTACTCCTCGACGAGCTCAGGATCCAATCGGACCAGATATGAAGGAAGACCAAATTGATTTTGAACCCGTTCTGAGTCAACCCAGCGAAGGTGAAATCTGGTTGGGCATAGACATCGAGTTTGTTGTCAGACAGGGAGCACCGTCGGCTCATCACCTACGCCGGCTTATATTTTGAAGGTTGAAGAGGGGGGGGAAGGGAAGAGAGAGGGGAGGAGGTTTATATAAAAATAAAATATTTGGTATTAATATGGACATTTAACATAATGCCACGTTAGCACCACGTGGACAACAAAACGCAGTGTTTTGCAAAAAAAAATTGTAAACCGGGTCAATGGACTTCCGATTGATTAAAATTGAAATAAGTTGGATCTGTTCTACGGTCCAAAAAGCACATGGTACTCAAGTGATAATCTGTAAAATCATAGGATACTTTTTTGTACTTTTCTCTTTAATTTTTGATTATGCACACGATTGATTTTTGTTTGTTATTATTTGTTAGAGATTTCAATTTTTGAATATGGACGGTTACCGAATTCAGTTGCATAATTTAAGAGATTCTAAAAAATGATTCCCTAATTTTTAGAATGTAATTAATTATTGGTTTACCATTTATACCCTCCTCCCCACCATGGGGATTCATACCAATCCCCACCGAATCTGAGTTGCTTGCTAGTTCTTAAAAAAACGTTGACTTTGAAAAAAAAACCAAAAAAATAAATTGTCGAGGTTATTCTGCATTTTAGTATTTAATAAAGTTAGAAGATTCGATCGGGCAAATCTTAGTGACGCGGAATGCCACAACTTTTTTGGACAACCAGCTAATAATTGTAGCTTGTCTACAACTGTCCATATATAAATTCGAAACCTTCTATTTTAGTTACATAATTTAAAATTCATCAATGGTAATAAAAAATTTCAATTATTTTGATAAATTTCACTTTTATGATGACAATATTTATTGAAAAAAATATCAAAATAATTTACTCAAATTTTCCTGAACTAATATGGATTCTTGGATTGATTATATGAAATTTCAATTATTTTGGTAACTTTTATTCAAGTTTACGGACAATTGTCAGAGATCGCCTGAATTTACCTGAAATCTGTCTGGCCAAGTAAACCAGTCACATCATCAAAATCTGATGATGTGGTATCCTCCGTCTTCTTCTTTCTCCCCTCTCCTCCCCCTCTCTTTTTTTCGAAGCCACAACCAAAACTTAAAAGGAAGATTCCTGATTGACTCAACAACTCTCTCTAATCCACCGCCCCTCCTCCCGACATATGTAGCATATGCCATATAATGTTTTCCTCTGGTTCGATTGTTGACGACCATAAATGGAGGTACTTTGAGGGGAAGATCGACGCTAGTAAAAGCATAGCGGGAGGAGAGAAAGTGGCATCCTCGTTGGAGTCTGGTAGCTGGAGTAGGAGCGAAGATTAGAACCAAGAATGTCGACATTAATGGCGGTCAGAGTAATAACTCACAAATAAGGGTTGTCACCTTCATTGACCCAAAGAGGACGAAGACTTTGTTTTGCTGAGAGATGATAAAGGGTTCTGAGTTGTGTTTAGAGGAATGAAAGTGATTTTCATTATCGTCGGGAGGAGGAGGAAGAGAAGGGTTTGTGGAATAGAGGGAGCTGTTAAGTCAATCTGAGACCTTCTTTTTAGGTTTTGTATGTGGCTTCGGGAAGAAGAGAGAGAGAAGGCTTGAGAGAGAGAAAGAGGGAAAAGAGAGATAGATGAGAGGGGGAAAAGGAGGAGAAGATGAAGGATGCCACGTCGTCAAATTTTGATGATGTGGCTGGTTTATTTGGTTAGACAGACTTCGGGTAAGTTTTGTTGTTTATAAACCTAAGTAATTTTAATTTAATGATATTTGACTCAATTGATACATTTTAGACCATATGGTAATGAAATAATTTTTGACGATATCACGAGTTACTGTTCCCTCCTTATTTGCATGAATATTTGAAAGCCATGTTCACGGAATTAAAATATTTTCTGCACCAATCGTACTTGTACGAATTGAATCTCTAATAATCACTTTATATTAGTTCTTCATCCAAATTGTTGAATTGCTGAGTGTTATATACAAAAGTAAAGCTAAATTTCACTTTTACGAAAAACTTTCAAATTATATAAATGTTGAATAAGAAATAAAAAATCTAAAATATTTGACAAAATTGACATCCTGTCACGACCCAAATTTGGGCTGCTGACATGGCGGTGGGTCACGCTCACCTAAACTGATGAGCTGCGACCCAACCAGCCTCGTACATACACACATATCGAATCGCAAAAGCGTTAACATAAACTTATACAAATGCAGAAGCGTAATTTCATATTATACATATATATCACAATATTCTTACATTATTCCAAATACAAACATAAGGTCCCACAATGTGTACAACGGAGTGACTCTACTAGATCACAAAAGAGAAATAGCATCCGAAGACTTCAAAAACCCAGAAGAAGACAAGGGGTTCACACGATCTATTAAACAAATTCTTCGGACGCCACGGCGATTCTCTAACTTCAGTCACCTGTGGAGGAGGGGGTAAGTACTTGGAAGTACTTAGTAGAGGATATTAAAACTAACCTATAATTAACTAACCAATCACATACATAGACTCAAATTCATGCATAGACAATTGGTGCGAAATTAACATTTAGCACAACACAAATAATTTAATCATAAATAAATGACAAATTCATAATCATACACATATGCACATTCTGATCCAAATCGCGAATGCCAAAACATGGATGGACTTTGGATAGGTCTAGAATGTGTCACTCCCGCTCACAACACGAGGATACCATATCTTATAATGCTTTCATAATCAAACTCCGTCGGCCATATCATAATCATAACAAATCCAATGTATCCTCAAAACATGTGCACATGTGCCAACATCTCCAGTTGGTCACGGGTAGACCTCATTGTCCGCCATCTCACAAATAGACACACATATACCATACACAAATTCGTAACCTCACATCACATTTTCATAGTCCAAAGACTCATGATTTCCAAAACCATGCATAAACCAAAATCACCAAATCACACACAAATCAAAGACTCACATTCACACTTTATCATATAACCACATAATCATCATATCAACCAACAACACAAGTTTATAACAATTAATGCTAGTCAAAACAGAGGTTAGGGATAATATCTCCCTACTTTAGCCAAATTTCACAAATGCTCCTAAAGGCCTCCGCTCCTTACTTTACGTTCCTCGATGCTCTATTTCCAATATGCGATCAACTAAATCATAGACATAACACCCTAATCAACATCTACCTCTCAAACACAAGAACTTGAGCACTCTTCATCAAAGTTCCTAAATTTGGATTTCTATAACAAAATCTCCAAAACTTCACAAAGATCCTTAAATACATCTTTAAAGCTTAGCTTATCATCAACTTCCATAAATCATCAAATCAAACTTCAATTAACCTCAAGTTCCTCACCTTGGTCATATTAAAAGTTATTCAAAATCTTTCATAGTTACTTCTAATTCAAGGAAATGAAAGGATCTATACATATTTCTAAAAGACCTAAGGTTAGAACTCACTTACCAAGCTCCAAATCAAGAGATCTTCTTTCTCTTTCTTCTTCTTCTTCTCCTCCCACGTTTTCTCCTTACTTCTCTCTCCTTCTCTCTGTTTTTCTTTCAATGGATGACTAATGAAACCCACTCATATGCCTCCTTAGATATTTTCATTGAAAACTTACCATAAATGGTAAGTTTACCAATCAACTTTTTTCTCTTTTGATCCTCAATCTTTCAAGTCATTCTTTAACACTCCTAAATCTCTACATAAGTTCTAACAAGTCCTCAAATCAACCCTTAACCCATATTTGCCACATTGCTCATCATTTGGCAAAATCTCTCAATTCATATGAATACGTACCTAAAACCGAGCTCCAAAAACCCTTACATGATCCTATTAGATAAATTCTCAAATGTCAAAACTTAAACCATCGAAGTTGTAGTTCTGGATGTTAGGAACATCCTCGAATTGGAATCACCCAAATCGGAGGTCGTACGAGAAAGTTATGAATTTTTTAAGAAATGTGTGCAGGAGTTGGCCAATCCAAGATCGAGAAAAACCACGCCCGTGGACTTCATTTCTAAAAATATGCATCCCAAAACAAAGTTATAGATTTAGGTCTTACGGATCTGTTCGTCTTGGAATCACTCGATTCGGAGTTCTTATGAGAGAGTTATGATTTTTCTACCAAAAGTCGGTGAACTAAGCCTATCGTACCTAAACCGACCGTAATCCACTCAAAACTCCAAAACTCGACCTCAAATCATAAAACTCATATCAACAAAGTTGTACATAAGTGTGTTACGGACATAACGACTTGGAAATATCTAAATCAGAGTCCATACGAAAAAGTTATGCATATTCCTCCGAAGGTCGACGAGTTGAACAACACGGTTTTGGAACCGACCAACACAAAACAACCAAAGGTCGAACCAAATGGTCGCAACCAAGACAAAGTTTACGAGGGTCATAACACATCCCCTCCTTGGCAACTCCTCCTTACCGATGTCCTCCATCGACCAAAGTCTCCATCTTCGAAGGTCCCTTAGTAGCAATGTTTTAAAATCGTAATCTGAGTTGCAATTTGATTAGTCAGATCACGAATAACAAAAAGTGGAGCTTTTTCCAATTATGTTAGGATTTAACTGTTTTACTTTTTTTAGATTTTGGCTTATCTTTTTTCGTAGTATTTTTGGGTGATAAAATGTCTCCTCATCGGTATAATGTCATGCTAAATGCGCTCGTTATTGGATAAAAACACTTGTCAAAAAGACTAGAATTGTTTCAATTAGTTTTATTTACCAAGGTTTTAGGGTTAAAGTTTATAAATATAAACAAAAAATCATAAATAAAAATTTCACAAACACCACATGAATATTGAGGGATGGTATACATACACGACAACATAGATAAAAAACACAGCATAAATAGTAATTTCACAAAAAACCACATGAATATCGAAGGATGGTATACATAGACAACAACATATATATATGAAAAAACATGGCATAAATAGTAATTTCACAAACACTACATGAATCTCGTGGACTATAAAAAAAAGAAATTTTACAGACAGTACATGAATCAGGTGGGATGGGCAAGATACATAACATATATAATATTTCATTGACGACCTTGGTTATGGCCCGGCCGCATACGCTACGAAGGAAAACCAAGTATATATTGTATATTTATGAACTGACAATGAAATCCTGAGACGAATTGGTCAGATGGGTCTTCTGTCTTCAATGGTGTCAATTTATGAGATCAGATATTATTGGTATAAATAATTAAATATAATAACAATAATTATCGATGTTGGGCAAGACAGGTTGCGGAATGCAGGATGGAGGAATCAGATTCGGACATTCACATCTGATTAGGTGGAGCTTATAGGGTAATTATTGGAAAAAAAATCAGAGCTAATGGTTTCAAAAAAAGTTTTCATTCCTACTTAAGAAACAACTTCTCTTTAAGTCCACGCTGGATTTAATTTATGTCTATCATATATACAAATTCTAATAATTCGAATTTGAAATTTATTTGATAATCTATAACATTTTCTGTACAACTTTAAATGATTTGGAGTTTACGAATAAATGTAGATTGAGACCTATTTGATAATCCATGACAACTTCTTCTGTACACACTAAATGATACGGAACTTACGAATAAATATAAGTAAATTTGTTGATCTCATCGACAACCAGTAAGAGCCTGGTGAATGGATCGATCGCTGATCCCTTTCCAGCTTGTTCGGAAAACCTACCCTTCTTTTATTTCAAATGAAGTTTTGTTTTCCCATGTTTAAGTTAGACTATTTTTTTTTTTGGGAACTAGCGTCGGCAGAAAATCCATTGTCATTAAAATTTAGAAGTTAGAGTTATTTTCAAAGTGGCAGGACTTAGAAGAACGAAAAGTGGAATTTAGGAGAGAGTGAGAGGAGCAGAACATGCAGACTTCTGAATGTAATCGGCAATAATCTTGGAGTCGACTTCGAACCCAAGGACCATGTCGACTCCTTAAACAACGGAGCTCCACAGCGACGCTGGACGAGTTTCCTGGACTGCACGCAAATCGTCCAATTCGGTCACTATTTCTGTCTCAGTTGACTTGAACTTGAGATTAAAATATTATTATTAATTGTAAATGTGGTGAATACATTATAAGAGTAAAAAATATTTATCATTATATTCAAGTTTGAATTAAATAATGTGTAACTAATATTCTATCAAAACAAAGTTTCGTTTTCATTATTATTTACCAAGCACTCATTTCATTACTTGTTCTTGAAGTCATGTAGATTTCAGCCTAATGAATATTGCTTCACTTCTCAGCCTAATGGATACCAAAATTTTATTTCCTGTATTGCTTCACTTCTCAACGAAGCTCGCACTCTTTCTTAGTCTAGTTGGAGAGAAAAGGTCCCAATAAATTTTTCTTATTTAAATTTAATTTTTATTAATCACACAAAATTAAAAAATTAAAACATAAATTACTCCCTAGTCTTTGGTTTATAGTAAAATTATTTTTCAAGTTCTTGCTTTTTGAAAAATTATTTAGCCATGCTAACTTTCTTTTTATAAATATTGATCTAGGGTTCCTAGTGTCAGAATCAGAAATTTTCTCGAAAGAAAAACCACTTAAAAAGATAAAAATGTCCCCAGTCAAAAAATAACCCACAAGGTTAAAAACATGACTTATCGTCTTTTTAGTTTATGACTTCTCAAAAATCATGATATAAGATTGTCAAATATATGTTTTAAGTCAATAGTAGATCGAGTTACAAACATATTAATTTAGAATCTATTTTGAAAATTTTATATCTTGATTTAAAAAAATTATAAACTAAATGGTTGTAGATATATATCTAAGTTTTGTAAAAAAAAAATTTATTGCAAGCCAATCAGACTCTCAAATAAAAAATTGTGATTCTCTAATTGAATTTGAGACTGAATTAGACATTTGTCAATACAATATCATCTTGACTTAAAAAAAAAAATTTCACGTCATACGTCATTTTGACAAATTTGGAATCCATGTGGATAGACATGTAGCTAAACACTAACCCTGATTGAAAATAAATCAGAATAATTGAATTTAAAAAAAATCATATGATTTTTTTTATAAACTACCAAACCACATAGTATTGAAGTTTATTTTTTCAAATTAATTAAGTAGGTAGCTGATATGTTTTTAAAAAGACAACTTGAGTGGAATATTTGTGTTTACAAACCCGATTCCCACTATAAGTATTCCCCCGTAGCCCTCGACCGAGTGTATAACAAATAAAGAAATGGCTAATAAAGCTATTATCGCCGCTTCCCCATGCTCCATGAGTAGCCTAATTCCGACGCCCCTGCCAATATTTCTCAAGAAAATTCCTTGCCCTAGTGGCGGCAACATCAGCCGTCGTGTCGTCCGCTCTGCCTCTGCGCAGTTAAAACATGCAACTAACGAGAAACCGATCGTCGAAAGACGGTCCGGAAATTATCAGCCAAGTGTCTGGGACTACGGCCTCCTTTTGTCATCCACCAGTGTCTACCAGGTGATATTTCCTATTCTCTTGCAATTCATTAATGCTTTATAGAATCAATACTAGTTAATTTATATAAAGTAATACTGTTTGTAATTATTTAGAGAACTTAAATATGAGAAGTTTATATTTTTACAACCTTACTTGAACAGGATCTGTTCTATAGGTTGTACCTCTGTCTTCTTTAGCACTAATTTTTGAATTATAACATTGTTTTAAAGATACACTCGGTTAAAATATTTAATTATAATAATATGGCAATTACAAAGCTCATTTAAAAATTATTGAGAAGATGATGTAAAATTAACTCACAAACAACTCTAGCGCAAACTATCTTAAAATGTTTTTTTAACATAAAATTATTTTATGCAAAATTTGTAAACATATTTTGTTATTAAAATATATGTATTATTAAATTTTAACATTGATCTTGACTTAACGAATATTTTATCAATTTAGAGAATTTATCAACTTATAAAAAATTTACTTTACTACGTCGTTTCAACTCCTAATTGGTTTGAAGCGTGCATTTACAGGGCGAGGAGCACATGAAGAAGGTCGAGCTACTTAAATGTGACGTGAAGAGTATTTTTAAAGGAGAGAAGAATACGTTGGAGAAGTTAGAGCTCATTGATTCTGTCCAAAGACTAGGTTTGGAGTATCACTTCGAGAAGGAGATCACAGCTGCAATAGACTCTCTCTATTTCCACGATGCCCAGCATCCTTCTTGGACAGATGCTGATCTTCATACCGTTGCACTCAAGTTCAGATTGTTCAGACAGAAGGGACTCCTTGTCCCAGAAGGTGGTGCATATAATTTTGAATATAATATGAAGATTCGATTCGAACCGTATCTGTATTTTGCTTTTCGTAAACATGTACATTTCTTTGGATCTTATTAAAACGAGTATGTGTTCACTTTTTTTTTCTCTCGCAGATGTGTTTCAGAAGTTCATAGACAATGGAGCGATCAAGGAAGATTTCAATGAAGATGTCAAAACATTGTTAGCTTTATACGACGCTTCTTTTTTGGCGTACGAAGATGAAAATATTATAAATAAGACCAGAGAATACGCAACCAAGTCATTGACAAAACTTGCTTCCAATTCCGTCTTGTCCGAAGCCTGGGCCACAAAAGTGAACCGTGCTTTAGATGTGCCTCTTCATTGGAGGCTAAACAGGCTCGAAGCTAGATGGTTTATTGACACATACGAGCAAGAACACGACATGAACAAATCTTTGCTTGAGCTTGCCAAATTGGACTTCAATATACTTCAGTCCACTTATTTACAAGAGGTTCAGGAATTGACTAGGTATAATTTACTTGATAATTATTTTTTGAACATAAATTAATTAATTTTATATAGAAGTATCAGCATAATTAACCTCCCGAATTCGTGATCTTTCAGGTGGTGGTTGGATATGGGATTGAATAAAATAACATTTTCTAGAGACAGGATCCTGGAACACTACCTATGGTGTGCTTTGATGGTTCATGAACCAAAATTTGGGACCTACAGAATTGGGTTGACTAAGATCACATCTATGATATCTTTGATCGATGATGTGTATGATGTATATGGTTCACCTGAAGAGCTGGAACTCACTACCGAAATCGTGAACAGGTTTTTTGGATCTTATTTTTCTGTAAATACTTTCAAATTATTTAAAAATTTCTCTTTTCAGAATGAATTTAACTTTTAATGAAAATTACGGAATTTCTAGAACATATTAGAAAATTGTTTATTTTGGTGGGGTTTTGTAGGTGGGATATCTCTAGAGTCGATGAGCTCCCTCCTCCGGTGAGGACAGTTGTCCTCGCGATATTCAATACTAGTAATGCACTTGGCTACATGACCCACATAGAGCAAGGCTTCAACACTATTCCGTATATTGGCAAATCGGTAATTAATGTTAAATATTATATATATATACAACCTCTTTTTTTTCATCATATATCATTTTTTAAGTAGTAAATTGTATAACTCAAAAAGAGTCCCCAAACACGACTACATTTAGGATATTAGATAACACAAATCAATACACACCATATTAATAAATATTATCTGATTGCATACCGAATTAACATCAAAAGTATGCATAAATCTAAAGTGTCCCAGGTTCATACAAAAAGATGTGAATACACACCAAATATCGGGCAAGTCTAAACCAAGAAATTTTTATTTCGTTGTTAACAAATCTGTTATTTAATTTTTAGTGGGCGAATCTTTGCAATGCGTATTTGAAAGAATCAAAATGGTACAACGGAGGACATATTCCAACAATGGAGCAATATATGGAGAACTCTGTGACCTCAATTGGTGGGGCTCTTATGTTGATCGTAACTTACATACTCACAAGTGACAATATAACAGAGAAGGCACTAAAATATATCGAAGAATTTCCATCTATTGTGCGTTGTTCTTGCATGATCCTTCGACTCACCAATGATCTCGGCACTTCAAAGGTACGCGAGGCTCCACAAATTTCCTTGATTGTTCTTAGACATCTGGTTGAATACTTGATTTATTTACGTATGTATAAAATATACAGGATGAGTTAGCAAGAGGAGATAATATGAAGTCGATCCAATGTTACATGAAGGAAAATGAAGTGGAAGAGGAGGTCGCAAGGGAACACGTAAAAGACCTAATCGAGAAAACATGGAAGATAATGAACAAAAATCTCACAGATGGACACCCATTCTCGGAGCCGGCCCTAATAGGAGCCTGTCAAAATCTAGCCAGAGCGGCACAATACTTCTACAGGAATGGCGACGGACATGGTGTCACCCCTGACATTGGAACCAAAGACCGTCTCGAGTGTCTCATATTGGAACCTGTCCCGATCTAATGAGGTTGCCTAAATGAAGAAGAAGAAGCTAGTTCACTCAAATAAGTGGTGTTTTAATTAATTTCTTTTTATTATGTCATTGTCTATTGGTTTCATACCAGTAGTTTCGGGAATAATGAGCTCTTTGAAACATCAGCACTTCATGTACGTGTACGTAAAGGGATTCCTCTGTTGGTGTAGAGCTAGCTAATTGGAATGTTGGCGTGTGTGTCTTTTAGCAATGTGTTATTTTTGCTTCTTGTCGTCTTTTAGTGTGGTTCGTCATATCCTCTCGTTGTAGCGTAAAATTAATTCGCAAATTTTCTGATCAGTTTTAATAAAAAATCCATAATTAACTGCTCAAATATCGGATTGATGTGATTTCAAAAGCTACAGAAAGATAAGAAATAAATCTACAACTTTGTAGTTTATCACTATTCCAAATTCGGAGCAGAAAGATGTCATAATCAGCTTGAAAATTTTGGGTAGTTAGTTTTTCATATCTGAGGTCCGAGATAATTGAGGTTTTTTGTACTGAACAGCCTAGGATTTTTGGTATATGGCTAGGGCTAATTTTTTCTATATAATAACAACCTTGACGTAGAAGAAGGGACCCCCAAGACAGCACAACACAACACAACACAACACATCAAATCTCTTATCAAAGCTTCGGTTTTTTATCTTAGCGTAGGGTAGATGTACATTTTATCATTTATGTTTTCCTCTTGTCCTCTTCTCCTATATTTTCAATAAAGTTCTTGCTCTTCCACTAATTCTTTTCTCATCTACCAAGTCAGATCTACATATCTTCTCTTCGTTTTCTCCATATTTCTTCCATCTTTGCCTTATTCGTTCGAATCACATATTGGGACGACCACTCCAGATCCGTCTTTAGATCGTTTTTGACGTTCTAACATATTTTTTGCGCAACATAGTTTTTGGCATGCTCGGTGAGACTAAGGAGGACTTCTGAGAAGAGTGATTCACGAGAATACCTATTCGGTTTTGAGTCTTTTCTCGAAAGAGATCAAAACCAGTCAAAGGTTATGCTAAAAGAGGCGTCCAGCTTGATCCGTAAACTTTGAAGAGATTTTTTAGCCTTTTTTTGGCCGAATATAAAGAAATCCAAATTAGAAAAGTTGTATAACAGTATTTCCTCTTTTTCTGGATACTGAGAATGCCAAAATCGGAGTTCGTACAAGAAAGTTAAGATCGAAATACTACATAATGGTCAATCTGTAAGTTGACATCCAACCAGATCCGTGAACTTTGAGATATTTTTCTGGCCTTTTACAGGCCAAATCTAAAGAAACTTAAATCACAAAAGTTAGAGAACGGTATTTCTTCTTTCTCTGGATACTAAGAACGCTAATATCGGAATTCATACGAGAAAGTTAAGACTGAAATACTACATAGTGGCCAATCTGTAAGTTAACATCCAGCCAGATCCGTGAATTTCGAAGAGTATTTTTGGCCCTTTGCAAGCCGAATCTGAAGAAACTCAAATCACAAAAGTTAGAGAACGGTCTTTCATCTTTCTGTGGATACCAAAAACATCGAAATTGGAGTTTGTACCAGAAAGTTAAGACTAAAATATTTTCTATTGGTCAATCTGTGAGGTACAATATCTTTGAATATCATAAAGGAAAGATTGTGACGTACGTATCTTCTTGCAATTACTTAAAAAGAAAGTTAGAGAAAACTGGTTTTATAGTGGTAAGGTAGTTTTATAATACCTATTGTGGTGTTGAATTACCTAAAGATTTGATTGAAGATATTGCAGCCTTTGGTGATGAATCACCGGATTATCTGATCAATGATGTTAAAACATATGGTTGTGAGTTACCCGATTATCTAGTTGATGATATTGATTACTACACCAAAAAAGTTGGAAATAGGAGAAGTCAACGTGTTCAAAAGCTGAAATCCAACTTTGATAATACCTTAAGCAGGACTGCATGGCAAGAAGCAATGGAATACTTTGAGTATCTATTGTCAGTTTCTATCAGTGTGGTATACATTCGCAATATGGAAAGATGTCTTAAGAGAATTGGAGTATTATCATGTGGAGTAGTTAAAGATCAAAAATATTTCAACTCCACCAATTACAAGACTAAGATTGATACAACCGTGCATGAATCGGCTGTATCTATGCAGTATTGTAGCCCTCCTACTTGGGAGAGCAAACAAACGGCTAGTCCACAGTGGGCCGACACCACAATCATCAATAAGGAAGAGTCATTTTTACCATCATGCAGCGTACATGAACTTGAAGATCGAAGATATGTTGACTCACATGGTTATAAGATTGAAGTTGACACAGTGATGCATGAAGCGACAGAATCTAATCAACATTTTATTCCGACTGTCAAAGAGGTTGACGAAATGACTAGTTTATAGTTGGCTGATACCACAGTTAGTGAGAAAGAAGTGTCATCTATCGCCGATACTACGGCCATTGAGTTTGCAATGCCCATAATTGAGGAGAAGAAAGAGGCATTCCCAATACAAGGAATTCTCGGACCTCCACCGTCTTTCAAGATCTTTGGATCTTCTTCTGCTAAGGGAATTTTAGGAACTTCGCCAAGTCATTTGTTACTGAAGTTCGCATCACACTTGTCTAATTATGTCCTAGCTCAACATAAAGACACAAGAGAGAAAGTTCACTTTAATGATGGAAATTCTATCTCACCCGGGGGGCATGAAGAGCACTGCAACATAGTGATTAATGCTCCTACATCGGCTAAAATCATTTTGGTTGAGGAGTATATCGATCTTACAACCACTGAGGAGCAAGATGATCTTACCTCGATCGAGGAGCAAGCCCAAGTTACAACTTAACTTACCACATCCGTGGAGCAAGACATACGCATGATGGAGACTGTTGAACCAAGTAAGAGTACAGTGAAGCAATTGTCTACTGTGCAAGTTCTGCATTACTTCAATAGGTACACATGCATGGAAAAAGATGTTAAAAAATGGCCAAAATCAACCAGAACTGGCACGAGACATCTTGAGTACGCGTGAGTTAAGAAAGATATAGTTATTCGGTTGAAGATTGAGCAAAATATTCTCCAAGATAGTAAGATTACTAAGATCTGGGTGCCCAAGAAAGAGCTTGCATGGTCTAAGAAAGAACCACGTAAGACACGAGCTACAAGAACTGAGCAACCTATAAGGAGCCAAAACTATCATATGGAGCCTATGCAAAAAGAAGTGCCAAGAAAACCAAACTCACACTCGGGAGGCAAATGTCAAGAAACTCATCAACTGAATTTTGTCACAAAGACTCAACGAAGAAGGTTGAAGGAAATGATTCAAAAGCAAAAGGTTAGAGACCTTCAACAATGTTCGTACGGTTATTTTAGTGAAAGGTATGGAATTTCTACTCAGCCATATAAAGCCAAATTCAAGTGCCCTCGAAAAAATCATGAGCACACAGATATATCCAAAAGAGTGATCATCTGCAGGCCGACAATGGCTAGGTCTTGACTGATTCACTAACAAATTCTTTGCATATTACGGCTTTAGCTTGGCCGGATATATAATTTTCTGCATGTTTAAAGACGAATACACGTCAACGCTTTTCCTAGCGTCAAAACATTGACGTGTGGGGGGCATTTGTAGCGGAAAATTAATTTGCGGATTTTCTGACCAGTTTTAGTAAAAAATCCGTAACTAACTGCTCAAATATTGGATTGAGGTGATTTCAAAAGCCGCAGAAAGATAAGAGATAAATCTACAACTTTTTAGTTCATCACGTTTCCAAATTTGGAGCAGAAAGAGGTCACATCAACTTGAAAGTTTTGGACAGTTAGTTTTTCATATCTAAGGCCGGGGATAATTTAGGTTTTTTGTACTAAATGGCCTAGGGTTTTTGGTATCAGGCTAGGGCTAGTTTTTTCAATATAATGACAACCTTGACGTAGAAGAAGGGACCCACCCAGACAACACAACACAACACAACAAATCTCTTATCAAAGCTTCGGCTTTTTATCTTAGCGTAGGGTAGATGTAGCTTTTATCATTTATGTTTTCCTCTTGTCCTCTTTCCCTATATTTTCAATAAAGTTATTGCTCTTCCACTAATTCTTTTCTCATCTACAAGTCAGATTTACATATCTTTTCTTCGTTTTCTCCATATTTCTTCCATCTTTGCCTTATTCGTTCGAATCACATCTTGGGACGACCACTCTGGATCCGTCTTTAGATCGTTTTCGACGTTTAACATATTTTTTGCGCAACACCTCTCAAACTCATGTTTCATTGTTTTATTTCTTTCTCTGGATAGTATTATACTGAAGTGGTTACATTGGACAAGTAGAAACGTATTTGGACTCACAGAATTAGATAGACGATATAATAAGAGGCACTATTTTTATTAAAACAATATAAGATAAACATTTTAGGTGACGTCAAAATATATCCAAATCAAAAGTGCTCATTTTCTGACAAGTCATACGTTATACAAAATCAAATGGGTCAAAAGATCATAACTTATCCGAACTCGATGCAACGTCCTTAATTTTTTGAAGAATTTTTTAGGTATCTTTCTTACAATACAAATCCATAGAGATCACAAGATGTCAAGCGTATGTGATATATTTTGTGATGTTAACATTTGTGATATATTTTCTTTGATGAACTCATTTTTGGTGAATATACACTTTACTTATGAAAAAAGGAAAAAGACTTGGACTCACTAAAAAATTAAACTTTACTAAAGTAAAAATATATCGTTGAGAGTTTTGCCCTGAATATAGTTTGACAATGTTGGACTTTGATTATTGGTAAATATTTAGGGTGGTACGATCATCTTTTCTAGGAGCGATTTGTAAGAACCAGACAAATCTCCCAATATTTATTTAAAAAAAAGGTGATGGTCACGGCGGATGAGATCAGGGAACGAGCCATGACCTTGTTGTTACTTCCTGCTCCATTTGATTACTCGAGGATAATTTGTTATGCACATACTGGGCTATATCTGTTTAGCTAATTAGTTTCCTTCATTATTGCCACTGCGGCGCTGTAATGAAAGTTTACATGCGTCAAATGGGTACCAATCTGGACCGGCCTCTCACCATCATTATTAAGTGTTGTCAGAATTCACTTTTTCTCCTAAATTTTTCTCTCCGGAAATGGGGGTTATGGCTAGCGCGATGAATTGGCGCTCGTTAGATGCAATCAAGATGCAATTCTTTTCTTGAAGTCTTTTGCTCGCTGGTGATTTTTTGGCGTAGTTTGTAGTTTGTACCGCTCCACTCGAGCAATTTATAGTGCAACCCGGACTATTACCAAATTGAGATAGTCTTCTGCGCTCCATCGTCCGTAATAAAATAATTTGCTTAATCAATTTTTATTACAGTTTTTAGCTATATTCATATACTGAAATATACTCTTTGTTTAAAAAAATTATCAAACTTTTTAAATACATAAAACGTGGGTTCTGATTTGGGTTGCTGAAGTCTTCACATGGGTGGTGGGGAATACAATGGCCCTTGTCGCACTACTTTTAAAGGTATGGTTGTTGTTTCGTCTTTTTGATGTTTTGCTTTTTGTTGTTTGGTAAAAGTTTTTTTAAAAAAGTTTTGGGTAGGATTTTTCTTGGCATGTTGTGACTAGTTTAGGTTGTTTAGTGCATTTGAATGTTAAAAAAATATAGTTTTTTCTTATTGGTTTTTAAAGAGATTGACAACTATTTCATAAGAATGAATTCTACGATCATTATATTAAGTATAATATGTTAGAACCTTCATTTCTAACACATAACTTCAAGACAATGAATTAGTTTACGCTTATAAAGTTGTTAAACCTATTTTTTTTTATGTGATATTCTCTTCAATACGATACTCTTCCTCAAGCGAAGTTTACCGGAATGAAATTTGCACAGACTTCACTACTTCTCGTATGTTCAAATAGGATTATGTGTGCACGACGGATCATAGATTTTACAGTAGGCTCAAGATCAATTCACTTTAATACCATAATAAAACCTCTCTATCAAACTCATAACCTTAAATTAATAGATATATAAATTGTCTACACTTATAAACTAACTCAACCCACTTATTCTTTCTAATGTGATATTTTCTCCAACACAACATAAATATAATATCGTACAGTAAAATTTTACCTAAATAGAAGTAACCGACAGTTTTTTTATCCATAATTTTTATAACCGATAATTAAAATCTTCACCGAAATAATTCAGCTGGGTCAGGAGGGCTTGTCCCTTAACATTATGTTTAGATTTTTCAAAAAAATGCAAACTAGTTGCACCGTCATTACAGTTTTTTTAGAATATGGAAAGCATGTAATCCGAAAGAAAAATTAAGAGCTAAATATGCTAGTTTATCAGCTACGTTTGGTCACATGAATAAGTAGTAGAATGCATAATTTTGACTTGGTTATTATCTGGTTAATGAAAATTAATAAATTAAAAATTACGAAGAATTTTTATAGTAACTAAAATTATTTTATATATCTCTAATAAAATACAATATGTATCATATAATTCTATACAAAAACCACTAGACAATAATTAAAATTATGTACATTTGTTATAAACTAAATCACGCGTCGCGGTCATTGACTAATCCTTTGCAAAATTTGTTATTGTGGCCGCCTCGCAGAATGTTATGAGAATACATAGTTGCTACGCCATCTCCCAAAAAATTTCAAAGACAAAACCACACAAAAATTTAAAAGTTCCAAATTACCAAAGTCTAAATCGCTGAAACTTTTACGAGTGTCCCCTCCACTTCAATGATTATGATTTTTTACATTTCGGCCAAGTATGATCACCATAGTAGTCACTGTGGTTATAAATACGTGCATATAGGGAACTTCCCAAGTGCGACTCAAGCAACTTGCTCAGAAAAAATGGCCACACAAATAATTAATATTCTCTTCCTAACGCAAATACCATGCTCTTTGGCTCTCTCACCCTCTTCGCCGATTCTCAAGAAAAGCTCGGCATTAGGAGGTAATGTTGAAGATTAAGTACTATATTTATGATCTAAGACAAGTTCCCAAGCTGGTTAATGCATCGCTGCTGATATTCCTCTTCACCTTGGCTGTCTTTCACTCCCAGAAATTCCAAGAGTCTGCAACGGTTTAACGGTTCTTCGCGCCATCTCTTATTGCGCGCTTCTTCCCAGTAACGGCTAGTAGCCGTTGGCCATTTATGTTTTTGTATTTAATGTATTTTCTTCGTTTTGTATTCCAGAGTGTATATAAATCTCTTGTAATCTTTGTTCATAATCAATAAGATATTCTCTTCAAACACTTTTACAGGTAACCTGCGTCGGAATGTTGATGCCCGTGTATCGACGCAATTAAAAGTCGCATGGAAAGAACCAGAAGTTTCTCGACGATCCGGAAATTACCAGCCATCTGTCTGGGATTACAATCTCTTCCAGTCATATAATTCTGATTATAATATCCATGTATGCCCCTCTGACTTGCTAAATAGAATTTGGTTAATTAGTATTTCGCATCCGATCTATCGGATCTATTTACCTTGAGAAAGCAGATTCTTCTCTTGGAACCGTCCATTCATTTTTGGTAACATGTTAGTTGTCCGTTCCTGCCCCCTCCGCCTCATATTTTAACAAATAAAGGTTGTTTAAAATGTAAAAGATTTTGATTTTCTTAAAAACATCTCAAATCTAAGTTTAATAGTTTAGAAATAAGAATAACACGATTTTTTAAAATATATGGTTAAATTGTCAGTCTAATAGATCGGACTACGAATAAGGATCAAATTTATCATCTGACCTCGATGTGTGGTTTGCGATGTAGACCACCAGTTTCCAAGGTTGGACTAGTGTTCAAGTCAAAATCATTAAAAAATATATATTTCAAAATTTTTATTAGATTAATATATTATATTATAATTTGATGCTTTTATATTATAACTTTTGCAATGAAATTTGATAATATTTATAAATTTTGGCTATTTGAATTCTATGAATAATAATTATATATAATTGTTAATTTTTTTAAAAATATTTTGACCAGTATTCCAACTAGTCGAACTGAATAATTTGGAGAATATGAAATTTTTTGGATCGACCATCAAGTATTTTTTATAATCATGGGAAAAATATTATTGAGATAGTTAGTCATTGAATGGATATCGTATATAGTGACGGTCATTTGCACAATACCGTATTGCAAGATTCATTTTTGTTGTTGTTGAAAACTTTCATAGCAGGATAGTTCCTTAAAAAGAAGGATGATATTTAAGGACCATGGTACTAACCATATTATGTTCCTCTTTTTTGAAAGGTATATTATGTTCCTCTTCTTAATGCTCCTGCGGTATGTAGCTCCTAATTAATTTAACATTTATTACACAGGACGAAAAGCAAATGAAGCAAATTAAACGATTAAAAGATGATGTGAATGGTCTTTTTGGAGCAATGATGGATCCGCTGGCCAAGTTGGAGCTCATTGATTCAATTCAAATGCTAGGTTTGGAGTACCACTTTGAAGAGGAGATTAAAGCGGCACTTGACTCTCTCTATCATCAGGATGCTCAACATCCTTCTTGGACTAATGCAGATCTTTATACCACTGCTCTCAAATTCAGATTGTTCAGACAAAAAGGATTATTCGTCTCTGAAGGTGCATAGATATTCCATACACGTTATTTACTATTCTAAATTTAAATTTCGGCTAAAATAGAATGAAATTGGCATTCTTTTTTGTTTGCCTTCACAACTCCTCTTTTATTGTTCATTGGCAGATGTATTCAAAAGTTTCAAAGAAAAGTATGGAGAATTGAAGAAAGCACTTCATGAAGATGTCAAAGTGTTGCTATGCCTGTATGAAGCTTCTTTCTTAGGCTATGAAGACGAAGCCACAATCGATGAGATAAAAACATATGCGACTACGAATTTGAAGCATCTTAGCCAAGGATCGTCCTTGTCGGACAACTGGATCAAAGTCGTGGACCATGTTTTGGATACGCCGTTGCATTGGAGGATAAATAGGTTAGAAGCAAAGTGGTACATAGATGTATATGAGCAAGAAAAGGACATGAATCCAAGTTTGCTTCAGCTTGCCAAATTGGATTTCAACATTGTACAGTCCACATACTTACAAGAGGTTCAGGAGCTAATAAGGTACAATGTATGATAATGCTCTAATTTTGAAGGGTCTTGACATGCTCATCGATGGATTGCATGAACAATTATACTCGCCATCTGACTAAATGATGCAAAATGAATGAACTTTCAGGTGGTGGTTGGATATGGGATTAAATAACATCACATTTTCCAGAGACAGGATCCTGGAAACCTACATATGGATTGCTGCCATGATTCATGAACCACAATTTCCTGATGTCAGAATAGAGCAAACCAAGTTTACAAGTCTCATAACTATGGTAGATGATGTATATGACGTTTATGGCTCACTCGAAGAACTTGAGCTCGTTACAGACATTGTGAAGAGGTTCGTATTTTTTTTGTATACATATTTTGGTTTTTTAGACTGGGGTCAAGAAGAATAATCCAACATATTTATAGGAACGGTCAAGATTTCTTTTAACTTACTTTTGCTTTTGATTTTCTAGGTGGGATATTTCTAGAGTTGATGAGCTGCCTCCTCCTGTGAGGACGGTTCTCCTTGCAATGTTCAATACAAGCAACAAAATCGGTTACATGTGCATAAAGAAGCATGGCTTCAACGCCATTCCATTCATAAGCAATGCGGTAAGTGATCTATTTCTATGTGGAATACCAGTGTTTTCTCGTAGTCCCTGGTATCCATAGTGGAGATGTCGGCTGTATTAAGAAAGAATGTATTTCCTAATAATATGTTTTATATAAATAAGATTTGAAACTTATATATGTACCTTGTGTGTTCAGTGAAAATAAAATTTACTTATAAACGGTTTTAACCCAAATTTTTTCTCATTAAATCTAAATTTTTTATCATTTAAATAAACTCTTATTGTTAAATAACAAGTCACTTAAATTAACACTCATTGTTAAATAACAAGTGATGATACATGATTAGTAAATAACAAGCGATGAGAATTGACACTCTGACTCTAAAAACTAGGATAAAATTTATTAACTTTTTACTCACCAAACATTAATATAGTACCAGTAAATTGATCTTTCTATAGGTAAAATTTTATTGAGCATAGTATTATCTATAATACAGTAAGACGAGTGGAGTCTCCCATTACAATTTACAAGTACCAGGTTACGCTCACCGACATACTAAAACTCTGTACGGTAAAATCCTACGAAAAAAATTACGCCAGGGAAATGGCACAGGTGATAACATTACATTAGCTCAACTCTACACTTCAGGACCATTAACCTATCTAATTTGCACGAGCACACTAAGTATCAGTATACAAAGTGCGCCGGTTGATGTATGTTTAATGAGATAATCAATAGAATCACACTTGTAAAACATAACCATTCCTTCTCGCCGAGTGACTTTGTGCTAATTTGTTTCTTTCATCGTTGATTCCAGTGGGCAAATCTTTGCAAGGCGGGCATGCAAGAGGCGAGATGGTACCATGAAGGATATACTCCAACATTGGATCAATACTTGAGTAATTCAATAGTTTCCATTTCTGGGCCGCTTGTGTTAAGCGTATTTTACATACTTTCAACCGAGAAAGTAACAAAAGAAGCATTGGAGTATATACAAGATGTTGAATGTATTGTGCGGTGTTCTTCTATGATTTTTAGACTCACCAATGATCTAGGAACTTCCAAGGTACGTTTACAACTTATATACAAGGCCTACCAACTGACACTTTAGGTACGAGTTGAGCACGAAAATTGGTAATGACTTTTTAGGCTTAATTATTAGGTTTAACAACCCAGCTCTTTCATTTTCGTAACAATTAGCATACCATCTCAAACAATCCGAAGTTTACATATGCTGCTTTTATTTTGCTTCTCTTGTCATGAAACAGAGTCGTACAACAACAGTGTAGAAGTTTATTAGGTACGAAGATATTAATGTGGCACGTATCAATTATATATGTGATATTATTAATTGACAGGACGAGCTAGCAAGAGGAGACACCAAGAAGGCGGTAGAGTGCTACATGAAGGAAGCTGAAGTAGGAGAAGAAGCCGCCAGAGAACACATGACAGAGTTGGTTAACAAGACATGGAAGATGATGAACAAAGCCAAGATTGGCAGCTACCCTTTCGGTGAGAACTTCCTTAAAGCCAGTGAGAATCTGGCCAGAATGTCTCAGTACGTCTACAAGACTGGCGATGGTTATGGGATCAATCCGGGGGATGAGACCAAGGAACGTGTTATTTCCATCTTGTTAACTCCTGTTCCACTTGATTAATCAACGCTTTATAGTGGGCTATTTTTTTTTTTATCTAATGTTCATAATTACCACTTGGTTAAAACATGATATACACACACGCACTTACACACACACTTACTTTATTTTTTGATAATTAAATTCTTGACGCAATCAGGTCGAACCGGGTCACTATCCATTCTACCCCTCTTGTACTATAGTGTCGTATACCGACATGGGATTTACATGAATGGTTACAGAATATGACTCATAAACCGACATGGGATTTTTCACATTTTTTGGTCACTCGAGCTGATCAGACAGGTAAATAATTTTGTTAATACAAAATATTCATTCTTTGTTATATTTAGTATCAAAATAATAAAGTGGGTGTGCGGAGGGGATTTTAATGAAATTCTATCGATGAAGGAAAAAAGAGGGGGTGTTAGAGTACATCGTAATCGGATGGAGGCGTTTCATGATACGCTGCAGTATTGTAATCTCAAAGAAATCCGCCAGGAAGGTATATTCTTCACATGGACTAATGGCCAGGAGGAACCTTCGCATATCGACTGCAAACTTGACCGCTATGTGGCGAATCAAGCATGGTATAATTTGTTTCCGGCTTCTCACTCGGAGGCCCGCCCCCGAATAGGCTCAGATCACTGTCCCATTCATCTTCGGATGCTACGGGCTGAACCCCAACCAGTTCGGAAAAAGCAGTTCCGTTTCGAGATGATGTGGATGCGGCATGATCAGTTGGCTGAACAGGTGAAGAAAGGGTGGGAAAGCTCACCGCCGAGCACAAATTTTATGCACCGTGCAGGGGCATGTGCTGAGAATCTTTTACGGTGGGAAAAACAAACCTTCGGAAGCGTGAAGAGGAGTTTACGGGAGTTGGAGAAAAAAATTGTGGAGGAACAAAACAGACCGTTGACCGAGAGAACCCGAGGGATTATATGCAGTCTACTAAAGGACAGAGAGGAATTATTGGCGAGAGAAGAAACAATGTGGGCTCAGAGGGCTAGAACTGAGTGGTTGAAGGAAGGTGACCGCAACACTAGCTTTTTTCACAAAAAGGCTAGCCATAGAGATCAAAGGAATACTATTAGGGGGGTGAAAAATAGTGAGGGAGTACTAGTGCAGGAGGAGATAGGGATTCGGCAGATCTTTAAAAACTTTTTTGTTTCTTTATTTTCTTCTGCAGGTAACGTGCAGGTGGAACCGATTACACAGAGAGTACCCTTGAGAGTAACCCCGGAGATGAATGAAACCCTACTACAACCCTATACCAGCGAAGAAGTTCAAGATTCACTTAAGCAGATGCATCCAGCAAAAGCCCCGGGCCCAGATGGCTTACCCCCAGTTTTCTATCAGAAATATTGGAGCATTGTAGGAGCAGACGTGATAAAGACAGCATTGGCCGTGTTAAATGAAGGCCGGGATCCGAGCGACATGAACGGAACAAAGATTGTGCTGATACCCAAAGTGAAGGACCCGTCCTCATGCTCTGAGTACAGACCAATCAGCCTTTGCAACGTTATTATGAAGATCATTACCAAGACCATAGCAAACCGTTTGAAGCAGTTTCTCCCAGAGGTAATCCACGAAAACCAGGGGGCCTTCATTCCAGGGAGACTTATCACTGATAACACACTCATAGCGCACGAAGCATTCCATTATTTGAAGAAGAAAATCACAGGTAGAAGGGGACTATGCGCTATGAAGCTGGACATGATGAAGGCATATGACAGAGTTGAGTGGACTTTCCTGCAATCGATGCTGGTAGCGCTGGGATTTCATGAGCGGGTGGTCCATCTAATCATGAAATGTGTAACGACTGTAAAATATGCTCTTCAGATTAATGGAGTGGTGGGAGAGCTGTTCCAACCAAGTAGAGGGCTACGACAAGGAGATCCCCTCTCCCCTTATCTGTTTATCCTATGTATGGAAGGTCTGGCTTGTCTTCTCGGAGAGGCAGACCGAACGGGTCTTATCCATGGAATGAAGATTGCTCGCTCTGCCCCATCCCTGACCCATTTATTTTTTGCAGATGACTCAATAATGTTCCTTCGTGCATCAGAAGAAGAACTTAACAATATGATGCAGCTATTGAAGACCTTTGAATGTGCGTCGGGACAAAAAGTCAATGTAGGCAAAAGCTCTCTGAAGTTCAGTAAAAATATCCCGGAAGCTACTCAACAAAGACTGTGCGAAAGGCTGGGAATGCGCCTGGCCTCAGATGATGAACACTACCTTGGCCTTCCGGCTACCATAGGGAGATCGAAACGAGCGATCTTTGCGGGTTTGGAGGAGCGGATACGTGCGAAAGTGAGCAACTGGAAAGTTCGGTATCTGACGAAGGCTGGCAGGGAGATACTTATAAAATCGGTTCTCCAAGCAATTCCGACGTACATCATGAGCAGTTTCATTCTCCCTGCAGACACTTGTGAACGGATCGAAATGCGACTGGGAGATTTCTACTGGGGTAGCGAAAACGGCGAGAGGAAGTTACACTGGAGAAGCTGGGCGAAGTTATGCCGAGCTAAAAAAGATGGAGGACTGGGGTTCCGTCGGCTACAGAGTTTTAACAAAGCCATGCTGGCCAAACAAGCGTGGAGAATTCTTAACAATCCCGACTCTCTGGCGGCACAAATATTAAAAGCTCGATACTTCCCGCGGGGAAACTTTATGGAGGCTACGGTGGGCTACTCTCCTAGTCATGCATGGCGGAGTATAATTCACGGTCTCTCTTTGCTGAAAGAAGGTCTCGAATGGAGGGTAGGACGGGGTACGATGATAAACATATGGGGTGACAAATGGCTCCCATCTCCTCCAAATGGACATCCGCAGTACCTATTCCCGGGATCTGATCGTCTACAATGGGTGGCTGAACTAAGAGAGGGGAGCTCCCTTTCATGGAACGAAGATCTGCTCCGGGCCAACTTTGGACCAGAAGACGTAAGCAGAATAATGGCGATTAGGCTGAGCCCGCGTTCTCCAGAAGATGTCCTGAGATGGAAGCCAACTGAGAATGGTATCTATAGTGTTAAGTCGGGTTATCACTATGACTTTGCGCGATGGTGGGAGAGCTCGATGCAAGGCCCAGTTGCTCTGTTGACCAAGGAGACATGGAACCGGAGTTGGAATATTATGGGGCCCCCAAAGATGCTGACTTTCTTGTGGCGAATTCTTGACAATAACCTCCCAGTTCGAGAAAACCTAAGGAGGAGAGGGATGCTAGTTGAAAGTGCTTGTCCCATGTGTCGGCAACTTCCAGAAACAGTGGATCATTTATTTATGGAGTGCACTCAAACCTTAAGACTCCTATCACAGGTGGGGGATCTGCCAAAGCTTTCGAGGCTCCCGACGTTTGCCTTAGCCTGGACGGAGTTTGTGCGAGTGAATGATAAGGTTGTATATGGTCGACTACTGGCAGCGCTATGGGGAATATGGAAAATCAGAAACCAGCATGTCTTTAGTGACCCGGCGAACCGAGACACACGGTGGGAGATGGAGAGGGCCCTGACCTTATATGAAGACTTTAGGAAGAGTAACGACCTGCATATGACTAGGCGAGCAACCCAGGAGGCTAAATGGGAACCCCCCCAGCCGGATTACGTGAAGATCAATACCGATGCTGGAGTATCCCTGGATGGAGGAGGCCAAGTGAGTGCTATAGCAAGAGACTCAGGCGGAAATCTCATACAGGCTGCCACCAGACGGATACCATTGATCCAACATCCGAGTTTGCTCGAAGCACATGGAATTCTATTGGGGTTTGAGCTTGCAAAGGATCTTTCCCACCCACGAATTCTGATCGAGTCGGACTGCCAACCCATAGTTCAGGCTCTACAAAGGAGAAGATGCGATAACAGTGATCTATCTACCTTTCTTGAAGATTGTCTGGCCTCAATAAGGGAGTTCGTAGACGTCAAGTTCCTTTTCGTCAGAAGAACAGCGAACAAAGTAGCTCATCTCCTAGCAAAAACAGATAGTCCAATGGATGATTTGATTCACTACTTAGCTGTCTTGCCCCCTGAAATTTCCAATGCTATGGCAGCAGATGTATCTTGACTATTTGTTTGATCATGAATGAAATGATTCATTTTCCCTCAAAAAAAAAAAAGTATCAAAATAATAAATGGTAATAAATAGCGTTGACTGTTGGATAGCCTATCCACATAGCCGATCCAGTGAGCTAAAGAAAAGATCAGCTATAGATCCGAGCAAGAAAGAAAGAAAGTTTACCCTCGTTTCACCAAAAGTTTCGATCAGAGTGTGTACATAGGAACGGGCTAAAACAAAAACAAAGAGATCAAACATGACTTCCACACTTTCCATCTTCCACGGAATTGGCAGAAACGATATACGCAACAGAAAACAGAGCATGGACGAAGCACAAAATGCCTCCAATGGAAAGAAAATGATGGTGTGTGAAGCCACATGAACCCCTTGATTTGTTGTTGGACATGGTTCCAATCACCAGCATCGACAATCCTACGGCCAATATTATCCTGACCCACCAATAGAAAAAAAGTGGTCAAATAATTTACCATTCAGTGAACCTGTCAGTTTTGTTTAGACCAGCTGCACTCGCAGCTTTCACATGCCCAGGGCTGGATCTTGGGCCCACACAAAAAATAATAAAATAAGTTATTTTGGACAGATATGAAACGATCGTGGACGGGCAAACGATCGTTACTGTAGCGGGGATGGTGGGTCCCAAAGCAATTGTTTATTCCTTTTTTTTGTTTGTTTTTATGTTTAATATGGTTTTTGTTTATTCCTGTTGCAATAGGAAGTATTTTCGTTGCAATTTTTATTTTTTTGTTTATTGGTTTTTTATTTTCGTTTTTATTTGTTTAATTCGTTTAATTATTTTTAAAATTTTTTTAATCTACTTTAACTATTAATTAGGGTAAATTAGAATTTTGGAATATTAATTATTTTATAATAGTAATTTTTAAAAAATATTAGTAATTATTAAGCTAGAAAAATTACTAGAACTGCATATATTACAACAAGCTTAATTAAAATTAGCATAAAGACGCGGTTTTACAAAAATCTTAAGTAGAACGTAAAAACATTGCATATCACAATAGACATGCTCATAATGCTCTTAAAAATGATCTCATTGAGCATATTTGACAAAAATTTGAAAATCCTAGTTAATTTTTAATTAGCATTATTTGCATTTGTAATGTATCATTTTCACAATTTATATGTAATTTTAATTATTGCTATTTTTATATTTTTGATGAAAATTATTAATTGTTTATTATTCGAAATTAATAATTTAATGCGAAGTACAAAATTGAATTAAAAAATATGAATTAAAAATATTAAAATTAATTAGGTTGATGATATAGAAGATAGATATATTATTTGTTTATTGTTTGGGGGATGGGTTGGATGAGGGATGGGAGTGTGGAGAAAAATTGAAGGTAGGGGGATGAGTTGAGGTGAATGAGTGAGAAATTAATTAAATATTGCAGAGCTGGGTTGGATGGGGGCTGCGGGTGCAGGTGGTCTTAAAAATTATATATAATAAACATAATTTAGAAAGTAGTTAGGCCCACATGTTCCGAAATGGTCTTAAATTTTCTTGTCTTAAGTTGTATTTTATTCACGAACAACTCAAATGAAATTTTCTACAGTGAAATGGTCTTTCAAAAAAAAAAAATTGCCTTAAATTGTCTTATTTTGTATCTTATGTTTCAAGAGAAAGTCCGAAAATGACAAAAAAATAATAATAATAAGTTTCTCTATTTGTGCTACTAAAGTTTTAGAAAATAATTTTTTTTCAAAAGATGGAAAGATTATGATTTTCCTCTGATTAATATATATATATCAAAAAAATAATTGATATTATAAAACTTAGAGGTAAATATATTGAAATTTAAATAATTACCAAGAGAAGACGAGGCAGGCCATAGAAAGTTGCCTATTAGGGGAAGCCTTTTGAAGTTCATCCTGAGAGCAAATGCACATGCAGCCTCCCAGCAGATTGGTGACCACATGGGCCAGGCTCAACAGCGCCGCCGCCGCTAATCCCAGCCTGAAGGCGTCCTGGCTCGGGTCTCGACACTCAAATATCCACAACCTCAAGTGTTTCACCTTGAACGAGCAAAAATGAAATGTACTTATAAAAATATATATATATCCGCAGCCGCAAGTGTTTCACCTATTTCTATTTCATTACTTACTGTTTCACCTGTTTCTATGTATATAGAAAGTTTTTTTGGATATTCTGCATCATAATCCTTTTTTAATAGTTCAAATTAAATATAATTCACTACCGATTGAGAAATAGGTACCTTGTTCTGTGCCACCTCCGCTTGGATGCCAAGAATGCCAGCAGCGATGTCCATTGCGACGATCAGAAGGCAAACAAAGATACCCCCTACCCTAACCATAACTTCTATTTTTTGCTGCGTATTAATGCAAATTTTTTGAAAGATTGCTTATGAGAAATATTCGACTGGATTTCAAAAGTGGGTTTTCGTTTTATGGTCTTCTTGAATGGTGTGGAGGAGGAGTAGGAGAAGGTAGTGATGACACTAGAGCCAACTTTCAAGAAATATGTGACAACATCAGAGTCTATCAAGTATAAATAAACAATGAAGTTGGATTAAGTGATAAGATATGTTTATTTTCTTAATGATATTTTCAGTTTAAGCTTTAAAAAGAAAAAGTACCAAGAGCACAAAAATATAACAAATAGTAAGTTTAATTAGTTACTATTTTGGTTGTGCTTTAAATGAACTTTACTTATTTTTGAAAAATAGAAGAAAAAAACATTATGAAAAAAGTTGCCTAAAATTCAACGGTTCGTAGACTCCAGATGGTCACCAAAAAATAGAGAGGATGATTTACCTTGATAAAGGAAGTATAAGAATTATAAAGTAGGCATCAAAAGGAATAAGAGAGACCAGTATCAAAAGCTAGCTTTTGCATAAAAACGGTGGAAACAAATTTATTTTTGCGTTTTCACTTTATTGTGATTATTACTTTAACTACTTTTTCTCCCATCATCGGATTCCTTTGATGGGGGAGCAAGAAAAGAAGAGTATAACCAGCTCATGGAGGAGCGTGGCCGTGGAATACATCTAAACAGTTCCTTTTACTTTGCTTTGGTTCGTTTTACGTTTATCTTTTTTGTTCTTTAAGAAAAGAATCTTTAAGAATATGTTTTATATGGCAGTCGGTGATAATATCATCAATTCACAAAAAAGGGTAATTCTTCCACTAAAAAATTAACAAACTCCTTTAGTTGATAAGCTGATAAGATGAAGTATATCCCATCCGATCGATTAGGCTTAAAGGCATCATTTAAACGGTTCCGAAAGCAGTATGTAGCATTGATTGACCTGGCCGAGTTTAGAATTTAGAACATTGATACAGATATAGGTACATTTAATAATAGCCTGACTAAAGTTACAAACGTTGTCGGGTATTCGAACTTAATCTTAACAAATATAAAAAAAGCTTTAATGGTGATATCTAAAGTAGTAGTTGTGACATATTTACTATCCATAAACATTTTGGACACTACTATTATATATATGATAAAATCTATATATAACAATATTTTGTAAAATGATAAATCTTTTAAAATTTATAAAAATTAAAATTTGTACGCAGTTATTTTTCCATTTATTCAAAACCGAAAATTTTGCTGGTTATAAACACTGATAAAACATCTGAGCGACTATATTATTGCAATAATGTAGCATCAACAAAATATTACATTTTGTAAGAGTCTCGAGGCAATTACACTATTTAATTTATTTTTTGTTTGGTAGTTAGATATATTTTTAATCTATAATTCCAATAAAGTTAAAAATTGACTCTACTAAAAATTTAATTAATTTGTAATTAAAATTAAATCTTATTTTTAAAAAATATTCTTAATTTTATTATCAATTTCGAAATTTTTAGGCTCGGACATTGATTTCATTATACTGTTGCTATTAATATAGATTGTTGTAGTTTAGTTTAAAATTTTGAGATACGAGTATCATTTTTGTTTATCGGAATATGAAATAATTTGGAGGGAAAATGGGATTGCCAGAATGTGAAAGGTGGATGCGTCTCTCTTCCGAAGAGTGGGCTCTAGTGGGAAAGATAACTAGTGATGTCCGTGGAAAAACACCATGCAGACGTGGGCCTTTAAAAAGAACAGTCGGACAGCGCCCAATTGTCAAACAAAGATCAAAGTGAAAAACAATAATGTGAAAATAGTCAATGTAAAAATACTATAACAAAAATAATACTGTGAAAAAACACTAAATTAAAAAAAATATACAAACTAACTTAGATGGAAAAGAAACATCAAAAGTGAAAAACACTAATGTTAATGTTTTAACGTGTTAACGCTTTTTTCGAGTTACGAAGTGAGGACGAGACTTGCTAGCCATTATCAAGTGATTCCCCATCGTCCAACGTGCACTTTTTGTCCAGTTTTCTACCGACGCGAAAGAAATTTGATTCTGCTTTTCCCAAAGAAAACGACGGGTGTTTTTAGGCTGTTAATGCCTATCTAATACTTGAGTGATTTTTCATAAACAAGATTAATTAATAGATAAATTATTCTCGATTATATTTTTGTTTTAGTTTTTATTATTCTGAATAAGATATTTATGTATTTCAAATTTGTTTGAAATACAATTATCGAATTCCTAGCATCGGAATTGGTACCTGCAAAAAGTCACCTGAAAAGCCGAAAAGCTAGGAACTAGAAAACTACATCTTAGCATACTTGTGAACGATAATAGATGAGGGGATGCGAAGTCGGAGAGAGACCAGATCGAGAAACAATGGGAAGCGAGGGTTGTGTGTATTTGGATTTTCGTTATATCTTTGTGAGTTGAATTCGCGATTTTCTGGGTTTGTTCTTTGACGTCGAGGATTTGAAATTACCAGGTTGCCCCCGCACGGTTGGATTTGGGAGGGTGGAGGCTCCGTTAACGGGGATCGGAGACCATCGTTGACTTGGTGATTACTTGGGAGTTTTAACCTTGTCAAAGTTTACGAGAAAGTTTTCAGCAAATAACAATGTTCTCGCATTGTTAGAAAAAATACACATCTAAAAAGAATTAGTAGATTTGACAAATTTATAAGTGTGGATAATCTACTTATTTTTTGTCTTGAGATTTTGAGTGAGATATGAATAATCTAACATGATATTAGAGCGAGTTGATCCCGAACCTATTATGAACCTTATGTTCCATTGTGCACCCGTTTGAAAGTACGATAGACAATGAAATTCATACAACCTTCATTTTGATAAATTTTGTTTAAGAGAATATATTGAAAAAATATAACATAAAAAGTAGTTTTGACAAGTTTATAAATATGGATAATCAACTTATTTATTATTTAAAATTATATATAATATTATAACAGGATATTTTAGAATGGTTTAATCTATTAATGTTATTTTTTTGGTTCAAAATAAATTGTTTTCACAATTCCGGATCTTGACGGTCATAGAATTCGATCCTCCTATCTCATACTTAAGAACTGACACCATTTTCATCAGACCATACATGCGAACTGACACCATTTTCATCAGACCATACATGCGGTACTATCCATTAATGTAATTTGTACTCATAAAGAACTACCAACTAATTCTCGAATCTCGAGCTCCAACAATCACATGAATCTGTTCAAATCATTTGACGGATGTGATATCAAAATATGTATTGTCACTACTACGTACGTATCATTGAATCGATATTTAGATGTATAGAGTAAAACCTATACAAAATATTTTTAAAAAAAATAACAATTTTTATAAATTGATGAAAAAATGATGTTATCAAGTTAGGACCAGTGTCATAATTTAGGACAAATTATAGTTTATAGTGAAATCATTTTGGTCTTTATTTAAATAGATATTTTGCCATCCCTACTTTTTAAAAAAATATGTCTCAATCCCTCGTCAACATGAGCAATTATTATATCGATAGTAATTTTAATAAAAACTTTATCCTAATATATAATACTTTCACAAAAAAAATAGTGTTAACATTGGGTCTCAAATAAGGTAATATTTTTTAATAAATCCATATTTTTAATTAATTTACTAATTTGAAAAATATTTTAAAATACTAGTTTGAATTAAACTTGTTTAATTGATATTAATATTGGGTAGATAGAATGACAACAAATCCTACATGGTTTACTAGGGGTCCGTGGTATAAATCTCACATCTAATGAAAAAAAAATTGGGGGAAGAAAACAAAAGTCAAAGTCATCTAAAAATCCAAAACTTAGGTTCAATTGTCTAAATTAAAATTTACCAAAAAAAATTTGATAAATTTGTATATAAATATTTATCTTCTGAATCATCTTTAAATAATTCTTGTGACACTGTTTTGATGTAAAATAAATATCTCAACCCAATATAATTTTTTCGAACGTTATAAACCAAAGTTGTAGGTGATTTGATAAAAGAAGAAAATTACATATTTATTGTTGGAAAAAAATATTTTAATTTTTTTGGAAGAAAATGCAAATCTTTCTTATTTAACAACATGTATAAAGTAATATGTTTTTAACGTTACTATCACTCTAGAGATGTTTTAGTGCCCAGGATTAGGAAAGAGTTGGCATTTGATTACAACTTCTGTTCCACGAATTACATATGACGTTGGGTTTGGCCCAAGCCTATGAGCTCAGTCCGTCTCAAAATTTGTAGTAGAAAGATTCGATAAGGCATAGGCTTTGGTTGTTTTAATTTTTTCAACAAATGAATTACCCAATGGGCTCCGTGTCACTTGTAGAATCTTATATAGTCCATTTTCCATCCCGAAACAAATTTATGTTCCATTTTTTCCTTTCTATTAAATTAAAGGCAAATTATTCTATAATTTTTTATTTTTGGTTTTCCTCTTCATATTGTATCTCAATGTTGTAAAATGATTATTCCAATCTTTAAATCTTGATGATAATAAATTTTTAGGTTTTTATAGCCGGAATATCTTTTTTTCTTATGAGATCTCCTTCTTACTTCCGTTTTGTCTTCTTTCTCGGGAACATTCAACTCAAACTCAAATAAAAAATCAACTCTAATTTTAATTATAATCAAAACTTATTAGAGATAATCAAAAATTTAAAAATTATAACTTAAAAAACACAAATTTAAATTTGAAATTCAAATTAAAAAAACCAAAACCCTAACTTATTAGAGGACACTAATCTGATTTTTTTTATTTATTTCAACTGTAAAACAAGCAGCCCTAATGCAAGAAGTAGAGACCGCCGCACATATTTCTGGTGAGGTCAATTAATTTTAAATTTTTTGATAATTAACTATATTTTGTAATATATATCTCTATTAAAATTAAAAATTGACCCCATTAATTTTAAAAACATTAGAAATCGACCTCACTTTCAAAATTTTCTGACTCCGCAAGACGAGGGGTCCTTCTAGAAGATGGACCTTACCGACGCCGAGTGCGAGGTCGCCGTCGTTGCCGAAAATGCCCACAATCCTCCCACCACCCCCGCCGGCATTCCTCTCGTCGCTTCCCTTGTACGTGTCCCCCCCAGGTGCTTCTTCTTCTTATTTTGTGTTTTTCTTTTGGTCAAATTTTTTAGTTTTTATGGTCTTCTGTTAACTAGTTCGGAATTGAAGTAGTTTTAAGTTCATCGGGGTGACATAGGTTGAGGAACAAGGCAACTAAGGCTCTTCGTATTTTTACAGATTGGGGATTTTAGATTTAGCTTGGAGATCGGGGTGAATAGGTCAAAGATCAGCGCCGCTGACCATTTTAGCTCTAGCTTGGAGCTCTAGCGAGTCAATTACGTGGAGGAGAAAGAAGAGAAGGCCGATGATGATGGTTCAAGATTTGTCGCGACCTCACTACGGGAGAAGGTCATAGTGTGGGAATCGAAGTTCACCAAGGGTTGATCCGTCGGAGCGTCGCAAGCAAGTGGATGACGCTTATATGTTTTAGGAATTGAATTAGAATTTTGAAATTTTGATTGTCTAATTAGTTTTAATTTTAGGTTATATGTTTGTTTTGATTTATTTGGGTAAGAATTTTGATTGAAGATGGAGTTAGAGGAAGAAAAAAAAGATAGAAAAAAAACCTGTTTTTTAATAAATGAAGGTATTTCGGCAGTGAAATTTTGCCAGAGAAAAAAAATAATATTTTGGTCCCAGTGTCCCAAGAATATATTATCATCAAAATTTAAAGTCTAGGTAATCATTTTTACAACTATCATAGACCATATACAAAAGATAACCAAAAGTCAGTAACTATAGAGTAATTTGTCATAAATTTATATTCCATTCAACCATTGTGTCGATGTTTTTTGTTCATACTAACTCGGTCCATCAGTGGCTGATTTTGAAAGATGTCAGATTTTGACCAGCTATTTTTTTAAAGGATTTGAATTAAACTTATTCCCTTGTTGATATACGTTTTTGTTGTAAATTGCCAGTTTCCTATCCAACGTAAACGCGTCAAAGTTTTAAACATTCCAAACCACAAGGAACTTTTATTAAAATAAATTGAGGCAAAAGTGAGCATCTCAACATACATACGAAAAGTTGTAACACTAAACCCAAAAGTTATGTCTCGTTTCCGATCGTCTAAGTGGAAGGAAAGAGGAGAAAGATTGACCTTGCAAGTTGCAACTACAATGGATCGAGGGGTCTTGGGTGGATATACGAAGCATTGCGTTTCTTCCTTGCTAAATATGTAGTATAATTAATTATATCCTTCCCAAAGTTATAAATTGGAATACGTTCCGCTCTAGCGTAATCGAATCTTCTTCTTGGGCGAAAGCCTACCAAGTACAAATGTACTGTTTTGTGTGAGTTTATTTTATTGGAATTCATTATTTTTGTATCTTATTTAAATTTGAATAGTTTAATAATATTTTTTATATTTGTAAAGTTTGAGCTAAATGTTTTTAATTATCACTTTTACTGATTATCGTTTCTACTAATTATCATTTTATCAGACAAATATATATGTTCAACTTCATAGAAAAATGTATAGGAACAAAACAAAACAAAGTTCAAGGTGTTTTCCGGTGTTGCTCTTGTCACGTTTAGATGCTATAGAATGAAAAAGGGTTCCTTCCGGTATTATTATTTTGAAACTTCGCAATTTTAATAAACAAATTCTGACTCATACGAAATGGGTAGTTTGAGTTAATCTTAATTTGCTTAGAAAAAGGCTTTCAAAATAAAAAGAATAATGCACATAACCCGTCGAAATCGAGCAACCAAAATCTGAAGATACCTTCTTGTTTGGTTTATACCTTCGAGGATGTGTTTGCCCTCTCACTAGATGTGTTGGATGTTAATCCCATCCCTCGCAAGCAACTCTGGAGCTCTAACAATTTAAGTCGGCAAGGTATGGTCTCGAGCAACATCATGAATTACGTGGAGCATGTCAATGACGAATCAACTTCCACCAGAAGTCTCTGAAATTTTCTCTCCCAAACCTACTCATAGTCGAGGATAAGTGCCCAAACCTCAGCAGTCAAGAAGGTGTAGTTGTCGATGACTTCCACAAAGTCGCACTCTCAAAATAACTTTTATTCTTCGTTAAATTAGAACAACTTTTTTATTTGTTACTATAATTATTTGTTGGTTTCAATTTACTTTCACAGCGATGTTGCGATAAAAAATTCCTTTCGTACTTAATAATTCCTTTGGAACTTATCTCAACTCAATTATTGAAGATCGCTGCCAAAATCTTCCACGCAACGAAACAAAAATTTGGAAAGCTTGAGGCTATTATTTTATGGTCTTCCGGGCATTCATGTAACCACATTTTAGTGAAACCACCTACTTGATCATCGTCGGAAGAGGTCTAGTTTGTCTTTAGTTGTGTCCTCACATGCCATAACCAATTTATTTGTCATAAGTTTTGGTTTACATGATAAACACTATCGAGTTCTACTTTAAATATGTTTTTTGATAGTTTATTTACATTCATGAGACCCAAACTATGAATTATTATGTAAATTCAATTATCTTACGAATTTCACTTACTGATATTATTACAACCAGCAAATTTGATCTCATTTGTTAGGTCTCATGTATTTTGGAAGGATGTGATGTAAGGGGTAGCCATCAATCACTGAACTCAAAAGTAAGAAATGGATTAATTCAAAATATTAAGGACCTAATTGGTATTCCAAAGTGAGAAAATTGGACAAAAGAGTGGCCGGCTAGGACTACTTTACTTAACCTATGCTTCACCCTCCGCTCTGCCCGTCTTTAATATTCTAGTATATACGGAAAATGAGAGAGTGCTATACTGTAATAGTTCTTGATTTTTTGGGGTGAATCTCCTATCTAAGTCGAACAGTCAGTTCTGAAGCGAATCTCTCAGTGTTCTGGAGTTTGCTATTTACATGAGAATGTGAAAATTTAAGATTAGATAGAGATGATTAAGTTTAGCATAGTAAAATTGTTTAGAATCTAGCATTGCTGATTTGTACAATTTGTGTTTATGAAATCTCAAACGCATGTAAAAATATTTTTGGTTGAATATAAAACTTTATAATTTGGGGTAAAATGTAAAAATATTTTAATATAATATCAAAGTGAGACTTTATATTCCATAAATTTCAAGCTTGCTATTTTCGTTAACCTACAAGGTTCAAAAAAAATATTTAGAACCAAATTAGTCGATTCATATTAGGATACGCGTGATATCAACAAAAAAAAGTTCAATCAACTGCATATATAGTACATTTTCTTATTCCCATATTGGCTGAAAGCCACAAAGAAAATCATTGAACCATGACTGTTTTTTTGTGCAATATATATCTAGGTTTCCAACGCATTATAAACTAGCCACCTCGTGCTCAACTCTAATTCCTATCTAAAGCCTCAGCCTCTCTAATTTATCTCGGTGTACACTTGTATAAATATAACCCTAGCTCCCTCACCAAAATCATCAAAAAAACAGGTTCCAAATGATACAAGTAAACAATTAAATCCCCTTATTCCTTGAACATGTTCTAGCTCCAAGCTTGCTTCTCATCCTTTAAAAAAATCTTTCTAATACATATAGCACTCATGAAGGCTGAACTAAGAGGAAACCCCAGGTCGACCATTTCCCTACAAAACCCTAGCCTCTTCACCACTTCTAGTACTCCACCTCAGAGCCCCGTGTCACAGACGAACTTTTCGAAGGCCGTGACACCCCTCTCCGGCGCGCTTAAAGGGTGCCTCGGGAGCCTCGATGGAGCTTGCATCGAGAAGCTTCTCCTCCATTGCGCGAGCGCCTTGGAGAGCAACGACGGGACTCTGGCTCAACAAGTGATGTGGGTCCTCAACAATGTCGCTTCTCTGGTCGGTGACCCTAACCAGAGGCTCACTGCCTGGTTTCTAAGGGCGCTCATTTCCAGGGCATCCAAGGTCATACCTACTTCGATGAGCCTCGACGGGAGCAGCTTGGCCCTCCGGCGGAGGATGACCGTCACCGAGCTTGCCGGGTACGTTGATCTCATCCCTTGGCACCGGTTCGGGTTCTGTGCATCAAATAGCGCCATATTTAAGGCAACTGAAGGGCACCCAAAGGTCCATATCTTGGATTTTAGTATCACTCATTGTATGCAATGGCCTACCCTAATAGATGCTTTAGCTAAAAGGCCTCAAGGGCCACCTTCGGTTAGAATCACCGTCCCTTCGTATAGGCCACCGGTTCCTCCTTTGCTTAATGTGTCCAGCGAAGAAGTCGGCCTAAGGCTAGCCAATTTCGCCAGGTTCCGTGATGTCCCCTTCGAGTTCAACGTGATCGACGATGACCAATCTTCCCAAGAATCCCACGAGTTCCATCTTAGGTCTTTGTTGAGTCAACTCACTCCTTCCACTCTCGACCTTAGGGAGGACGAGGCCCTGGTGGTGAACTTCCAGAATTGGGTAAGATACTTGCCCGATGAGCGTCCTCATGAGACTTCTTCCTTAAGAGATGCTTTCCTTGACACAATTAAAGAGCTAAACCCTTCACTTATACTCATTGTTGATGAGGACTCCGATCTAAGTGCACCTAGTCTCACCACAAGAATCACTGATTGCTTCAATTATTTATGGATACCGTTCGACGCATTGGAGACGTTCTTGCCAAAGACTAGTCCCCAGAGGATCGAATACGAGTCCGATATCGGGTCTAAGATCGAGAGCATCATCAGCTTCGAAGGGCCTCAGAGGATAGAGAGGTTAGAGTCAGGGGTTGGGCTATCTCAAAGGATGAAGAATATTGGATTTGTCAACCTCTCATTTGGTGAAGAGACCATAGGGGATGTGAGGTTCTTGCTAGATGAGCATGCAAGTGGATGGGGCATGAAAAGAGAGGAAGACATGTTGGTTCTCACTTGGAAGGGTCACAATTCAGTTTTTGCTACTGCTTGGACACCTCCTTGTCTAGAGGAGTAACAACAATTGGAGTGAACTTCCATAGAAGAATTCGCGGGGGTCAAGGGCTCAACTCGTGACAGATGTAATAATGGTGTAAAAAATACCATAATTAAGCATTAATCCTATTGGTCCTCTCTGGACCAACCATGGTGAGGTGAGATATGGGGTTATTACAAGAGTGGTCCTAAATCAGACAGAAGAGAATCATGAAGAAGCAGTGGGAAAAAAAAAGAGAAGAAGAAACAACAATAATTGCTTCCTTCTCTTTATCAAAAGGCTGCAACAGAGACAAGGAAGGAACTGGCAAGAAATTTGAGAGTGACCCCTGGTTGCAACCTTTGTATCAATTTTGTGCTCTCTGTATGTATCTTCTCTTCGGTCACATGAAAAGTGAGAGACATGCATGTACTTTCTTGTCTTTGTATGAGACAAAATATTCCATCACTTTAGTATTCACTTGCTGCAACTTTAAAGCATAAGTTGAAATTCCCTAAAAAAAAAGCATTGCTTTAAAGTAACAAGCCATAATAGCCCTTTCCTGATCAAGATTACCATGGTTTGTAGATTTTTTGTGAATTTAAGAGTTTACTGGACTTAAATATAATAGTGATATTTTTATTATTTGATTTATTTTTTTTTGTGAATTTATTGGACTCTTATTTAAGAGTAACTCATAGATGTGTTTTATCAATTAGTAAGAACTGAATTCAGTAACTTCTTACAAGAATTCATGTACGTTACTACAGGAAACAATTTTCATTGGTAAACAAGAATTGGTTACTATGTCTGATTTATAACAAGAGGAAAATCAACCTTCGTATAAAGTACCGCTCAGCACCAAATTTAGCCAATACTATATCAAAGGTTAAGGTTTATATATAAGAGATGAACTAATGAAGAGCGCATGAATTGATCTTCACCTGGCAG
>SOPF01027257.1:0-43874 GCA_012979155.1 Hypericum perforatum | reverse complement strand
CTAATACACTGTTGATGACATGTAACGGGACACGCCAGTCTAGGAGTAGTAGCTATGTTGTTTTTAGCAACCATCACTCGCAGGTTCAATCGAGCTCAAAAGACCGTTCCCCCGAAGTCGCATGCAGTGATGTTCGGCATCTGCCTGACCGCAAATGATCACCACCGCTAGGCCGTTAATGTGAGCCTCTTGCATGATGTTAATAGCAGTGTCGACTGTCATCCCGGATATCACCTTCAACAAAACTCGGACAACATATTCTCTTCTGTTGAAGTTGTCCTTATGCAGAAGGACACGATATGGAGGAGAATGTTTCTTCGACTTGCTGAGAACATCAAGCACAAAACACAAACAGCTCTGTGAGCGAATAGAGTCCATGGAGCAGACTTCAAGCACAAATACAATTCCAGTCGGACATTCCTATTCTATCAACAAACAAGAGGACTAGTGTGTTTTTCCTCAACAATACATTTGACAAGTACTTCCCACGCATAATGATATTTCCCGAAATGCCAGCTACAATCTCCACAAGCCTTCGTGGACGAATAAGCAGGCCAAGTGACTTTTTTTTTTATGTCCAAATTACGAACTTTATTAATACAAGAAAGGAAAATGTGAGAAGGGGGAACGGAAAAAGAAGAAAACACAAAATCCCCAAGGCCTAAACTGGAAACTACACTCAAACTGACCCACAAAACAGGTAGTCATGAGTAACCGGCAGCCCGAACACGTGCAAAACTTATGAACAAGAACTTGCAAACTTTGAGGAACACTTACTAACATCAAACAACATGGGGCGAGAAAAAGCAGGGAAATTCCATATCTTCAAACATCTTTTCAAGTGCAAATCTTCCTAGCCCTCTTCATGATGGAACTTACGAACGAACAAGAAATCGCAAGAACATGGAAGAAACTCTATTATCATCTATAAAATTTTTAAAAAAAAGGCATAAAGAAGAACCTAATTATACCTGAAATCTAGGTAGGTCGTCTGTTTAGGAATGATCCTCTCTATAACTGTCACTGCCTGGCACAACAAACCTCCTCCTTTACCGGACGGAGCCATAGCTGAAAACGCCACGAGCATTCCACGGTTCGCACATGCCGCCCTGTAAAGAAAACTCTTTTCTGCCATCTCCAAACAAAAAAATAAAAAATAAACCCAACCAAATGTCACACAAACGAACAGATTAACTACTTCAACAGGCAAAGATCTCAAGCACACCCAGAAAAGTTATTTAGGGTAATTCACTACCTAACTAACTAACTAACTAACTAATAATCCGACAAACCTGCTAATACCAGTAAACTTATTTAAGGGTCGATCCCATGAATTAGAAAGAAAAAAAAAGGTTGTGAAGAGATTGGAGAAAAAAAAAAGGTTGTGAACAGATTAACTACTTCAACAGGCAAAGATCTCAAGCACACCCATAAAAGTTATTTAGGATAATTAACTACCTAACTAACTAATAATCCGACAGAACTGCTGATAACAATAAACTTATTAAGGGTCCAATCCCATGAATATAGAAAGGAAAAAGAAAAGGTCCCAAAGAGATTGGAGGAAAAGGAGAAAACCTGGTTTGATGTTAAGGAGTGGATTAGGCGAGAGAGGTAATCTCCCAGAAATGGCGGTCTCCATATCTTTTTCTCTCTTTTCTTTTTGGTGGGAATGGGACGGATTAGAGTTTAGAGGTTGGTCTTTTGGGGTGTGGTTAATTTGCTTTTTATTTGTTTTTTTTTTTGGTGGAAAATATTTAATTATTTGTTTCGGTTTCGTAGTTGGGAGATTTGTTTCTTCTTCTTCCGGTTGCCTTCACGGCGGAGAAAGAAATGGGCGAAATGGGAACTAGTGGCGGAGTTTGGGCCGTAGGATTGTGGAGAGTGAAGCTGTCTTGTAGTTGTGGACTTGTGGTTCTGAATTTCTAATATTAAACTAGTAAAAAGTACATGTTAGTACCACATGAATATCCAATTTGAGTACAGTATCAATTCTATCAATTTATTCATTGTCTTAAGTCGTAAGTATCCAATTTAACACCACTAATAAAATTTTGCAATATTCTCATTAATATCTGAATTTCCGTTTATATGTACTATCAGATTATCATATCATACAATCAACTAATTTTGTAAACCTTCAATTTTATCATATTGTACACTCATTAAGGGACATAAAGCAGAGCGGCAGCGCAAATCCTCTCGGGAGGACCGCCGGTGCCCTCCCCGCCGCCGGTGACCATGGCGGGGCTCGGCGAGGCTTGGTTGTGGACTTTGCTCCCCTCCGAGTCATAGCTCCGGGAGGTTCGGAGCTCGCCTTAGGGTTTTCCCTCGTCGGTCCTCCCTCCCCTCGTGTTGGTGTACTTTGTCGGCTTACGCTCCTCGTCTGTGGTTTTGTTGGGGGTTGGATTCCCTGGGCGGGGGGCGCTGTGGTGGTCGGCTGTGGTGTTTGGCGGAGCTCTTGGTCCGGCCTGGTTCTCTCCCCTCGTTTCTTCCTGCTGGGTCGTCCTCCTGGGTTGTGACTGGCCTTCGTGGTGCCACTTTTGACGGGCGAGCGGTGCGGTGGATGGTGGTGGGTGCTTCGGGGTTGGTCGGAGGTGTGGTTTCGGAGCTTCGGGACTGTTCTGGTCCCTAGCTTTGCCGGCGGCGGGGTCGTAGGGTTTTTCGTTTTTCGTTTTTTTAGGCTTGTTGGGGTTTTCTCGGGTTTGGGGCCTTGGGCCTTCTCCTGGGATGGTTTTTAGGTGTTTTTTAGGTTTGTCATTTTGGGTTATGGGCCTTTGGGCCTTCTCCTGTGGGCTTTGGGTGTTTTTGGGTGTAATTTAGGTGTGTCTCTATTTTTTAGAGACATTTTGGTGTAGTGCTTCCGGGCACATTGTGGTGTTTTTTTGGTGATTAATAACATTTTACTTACAAAAAAAAGGGACATAATTGGTAATACTGAATTGCTTGATTTGATTCGTATGGTGATTTTTATCTATCCTGAAATCATTTCATTAAGTAGAGGGGTTGATTTGTCTGATGACAGAGACCAAGTTTAGGCGAATAACTAATGGCGAGAAATAAAATACTAATGAACTCCCGAATGTCATAAATTCCGTGACCAAAAGCTAACCCAAGGTAGATAAGATTGTATCATTCATTAGTAAAAACTGGCAGGCATTTCACAGGCCAAACTTGCGGGATTGGCTTATTGGAAAGAATGTGTATACGAACTTAAATCAAGTAACTGTACTGTCATCAGCTCCAGTCTAGTTGAACCGATTGAAACATGTCTGAAGTTGAGTATAAAGTTATTGACTCATGTATCGTATCCCCCTCCAGGGATATTTGGTTTTAACTGAGATGAGACTTGTCCTTGAGAAGTAAATGACTGAACTGGACTTCCAACATAGGCCTGACCCATTCCTGTTCCAACCATTTGCTGCTGTTGCTGCAATTGTTGAAGCTGTTGCTGATGCGGAAGTTGTTGTTGCTGCATTTGTGGGAGCTGTTGTTGAAGTTGCTGCAGCTGTTGCTGCTGTTGGGAGAGTTGTTGTTGCAGTTCGGAGATTTGTTGTTGTTGCGCCTGTTGAAATTGCGGTAGCTGCTGGCGTTGTAGCGGGGAGAGCTGTTGCGTCTGCGGAAGCTGCTGTTGATGCTGGAGTGGCTGTATTTGCTGAGTCTGCATCGGTTGGGGCTGCTGTTGCATTTGTTGTTGTTGACTTGGAACTTTTGGTTTCAAAACAACCATATCCTGGTTTTTCAGAGCAGCGGTAATAAGACTTTTTATATTTGTAACCAGATTTCTTATGATTATATATGATAGAACATGTTTCTTGCAAATGCAAAAATAATGTAAAAATAAAGGAAAATACTGGCCATTTTCTAGAAATCTTACCCCAGGGAAAAGCATTCCTATCAAACGGGAGGCTTTGTCAGATACAGAAATAAGTAGGGTCTGAGATGGTAATTGAATAACTCCACACTGTGATTTAGAAAAATGAAATTTGTTAACATCAGTTTATCCAACACCAAAAGCATAAATAAATACGACGGGTAGATGAAAATTTTAATACGAGATGATCAATCAGTTGATAAGGTTCGTTTGAGTGACTTTCTGACTCTGAATCGTCTTCCTACATCGGTCAAGAATCTTTCCACACAAAAAAGAGGACAAATCAATGGAACTTACAAGCTTCTTTCGGTGCATTATCCCGAGATATCCATGTTGATCCAATGTCCGAAATGCCAGACAAACAGTTTTCCCAGCATATCGCCTTGCAAAAAATTGCACTCCGAAAGAAAAATCAATCTCAACGGAAGACAAAACATGTACATAGATTATAAAATCTTCAAGAGTCAGGTAATTACTGATTATTCATATGGTCCTGAGATATCAGTCGACCAAGTTGCAGGTTTGGTGGCCAGTTAGCAGCAAGCCTGAGCAAAAAACACATAGAAATGTCAAAACAGTTCTTTAAACAAAAAGTCAACTATTGAGGGAAAAAATTTGTTTAAACATCATGAATAACAGAAAAAATAAACAAATAAATAAGAGCAGCTGAATCATTGAACTTACGTTTCAGGCGATGAATAACTGCTATAGGCCTGCACAAAAGTAACCCAATAATGTGTCATGCAACAAAAAGAGAGCACGAATTATATGCAGACTTCGACAAATCAACAAAAGAACGTCGTGATTGAATTCAGCAAGAGCTCTGCAGATAAAGCTCATAGTAAAAGGTCAGGCTTACCTCCAGTCTAGTAATGAAGACAGGCTGCCCTTGGTGCTGAAAGAACAATTTGCCCTGCATTTTAATGAATAATTCTTCAGAATGACGTTTTCAACTACACTGCTGATAAGATATTACGGTAAAAAGGAATTGATCATAAGCTTGATGTTGATAATGATGGATTATTCAATAATTGCTCAAGATGCATATAAGTTGAGAATTAATGTAATCTACAATTTACCTCCCAGATTTTAACATATTTTGGCTGAGCTGATTGCGAAGACCCTGGCTGCTGCTGTGACAATGGCATAGTTGCCAGGTTGTTGCCAGCGCCTAGCGACTGCATCGCAGATTGGATTTGTTGAGTCATTCCGGAAGTAGGAATAATCATGCTACCACTCGAGGAGATACCTGATAAACCAAGATTGCTAACCATATTTTGGTTCATGCCAAGACTACTTTGGACCATTTGTCCACAAGAATTTCCCTGGCTTATGCTCTGTACGGGTTGGACCATACTTGACACATGCATAGAAACTGGAGTTTGATTCACTGCAGGAAGGCCTATAGAAGACCCTCCACTTAGCGCTGCAGAGCTCTTTACTTGCCGTGCTTGAGAGAGATTGTTTAGTATATTCACGTTCGCTGCAGCATTAGGCTTTGTGTCCTGCAGAGGTGAAGAAGTTTGCAGCACGGGAACTGCTTGAAGTCCCGGGCATGGAAGTGATGGAATATGTGGAGAAGTGGGTCCCGTTCTCGTGGAGGTTGCAGTGCCTGGCTCCTGGTTTATTACCACACCCGCACATCACATTACAGCTACAGAAAAAAATGCATAAGCTAAGAATCAAAACACTTACAACTTTCACAGTCGCGGCAGGGATACTTCCAACTGAAACCGGTGGTTGCTTCGTCAAAGATCCATTTGCTAAAACCAACATACAAAGGGAGATCAATTTAGATTACTACCAACCAAAAAAGATTTGCCTTCCCATGATCCATATGAAGGCAAAACTACAAGCACCAAAGGGGTATAAGCAATGACAATGTGCAGTTGCCAAGGATCTGGTTATTAGAAGCTAAAGTTACGAAACATTCAAACAGAAAATCGCGGCAACAGATCAGCAGGTCGAGACACTAAACAGGGAAGCGAAGGGAATTAAACCTGGCAGGGGCACTGTCGCTGAGGTAACCGAAGAGACATCTGCTTTTACAGAGCTCTGATTAGAAGGAAAGTCTTGAATTTCAGCACGATTTAAAGCTGAACACGCCTCCATAAACTTCTCTGAGATTAGAACAAGAAAATATGGATTTTTTCCTTTGTCAATATGCGGATCTTCAGCTCTGGCATCATGTTTTCCCTGCATAAACTTCACGTCTTAGTAGCGGCTAAAAATTAAGGGAAAACTAAGCTTCACAAATCTAACATACCGCATTATAAATTTGTTTAAGTTTAGGAAGCCTTCTTGGACAGATGACAGAGAGAGAAACAGAGGTCTGCAGCAGATATTACAATCACGGATTAGCTACAACCGGAAAAAGTTAGCTAGACAACAGCTGAAAACAGAAGAAAGCAACGCAAATGTACACGAGGAAATGCTTTAGCCACTGTCTCCGCATCCGATAAACAACTTTTCGCTTGTGCGTCAATATTATCGCCTTGCTCCGTACTTTGTAATTGTGGACAATAGACGAGCGTCGGCAAGGGGTAAGGATTACTTGCAGCAATGAGAATACAATGTTTTTGCCTGTTTGGGGTCTGGTTAACTTGGCCTCCACTTGGAAGACTAAGGAACACCTGAGAAGCACAAAGGGAAAACATAATAAGAATGAAAATACAGGTTTTTATTGGAGGTAATGTCGGTTACCATTAGAGCTTCAGCAAGTCCTTCTGCTATGGCAGCGTCGTTAAAACCACCACCGTTAAAGGGTATAGCCGACAACCACTGTAAGAAGGCATCAGCATCCCGAGTCCAGCCGCTCCGTTGAACCAGGCAAGCTGTTGAAATGCGGGCGAACCATTATGTGGCTGCATTAATCATACTTTTTCCAACATACAAAATGGCCCATATCATCTCAGAGTGTCAAATATCAATAAAATTTCGGCGCACCAGAATAAGGTCCATGACAATTGAACGTGATCAACAAGAACTCCGTACTCGAAGTCGATAGCTTCTGCATTGTTCAAAAAAGAACAGTAAAAGAGTTAACCACAATGTACGAAAGGACACTGAAATTACTCGAGCAGGAACCCGCTATCCGATACTATACAATGCCAAGGTTTCCCACATTCTCCAATTCCATCATAACAGTTTCACAGCCATCACATGATCAAGCACAAAAACTGGGAAAATCCCCCAAGGCATAAAGTATAACCAGACTCCACATGCATCCCAAGTCGGAATCCCTTAAGTCCACTAAGCAAAATAATAACAGACACCAACGTCTGGTGAGTAGGATGACAATGTTTGCCTCATTTCTCAAGGTCATTCGGTTAATTCTCACCCCAAAACAGTCTAAAGCTCGGAGAATTTAAGCCAACCGTCTAAATTTTATTAAAAAACAATACTAGACAACAATTTACCTGTCCTGCCACGTCAGTAGCGCAAAAGAACCTGCATGAACCAAAACATGAAAAAAAAATTCAGACACATACGAGTCCACCAGCGATAGCGAAGCCAATTAGTATATATATATATAACATTGAATGTGGACGAAAGTTAGGGTAAATGCAAGCATGAGATAAGAGATATTAAGATAGCGGGGCATTTCTTTTCTCCGGTTCGAGCCAAGTTGCACCAGAATAATTATTTCGAGAATAATGATATAAAATATTACGTTCGAGGGAGAAAAGGCAAAGGAAACCTTATGATCTTCTCGAGATAATCAGAGAGGATAGTTGACCAGTAGGGACCCATCGAGCCGGTGCCTTCGACGGCGACGATCAGCTGATTCTCTGCCATCGAGGCGACTTTTCGTTTTCGTTTTCGTTTATTTTTGGTGTGTGTTTTTTGATACTCTTGGCGTTACAATGGTATATAATTCAAACTCTAGATATACAGGTAAATAATAAATCTTATAGATCTATTATAACAGAAATATGTTATGCGGATGATTTAGTGGTTGATTCTTGGGGGCCGATGATGAGATGAAATTTGTTGAAAATATAGAGAGCGGCGGATCGTTCGTGGGTGAATACTCTAAAGAACCCAAAAAAAAAACCTAATTTGTGCTAATTCAGTAATTTATTAACTACCACGATAACATCATGTAATTCTAATGTAAACCACGTGTCAGTCCATGTTAAAAAAAAATTGGACGGATTTCAGGACAGATCCGTAACACAAATTGGAATAAGTTGGACCTATTTTCTGGTTCTTAAATCATAAGGTGTTTAAGTGATAATCAGTGAAACTACTGTGTATCTAAGTGTAATTTTCCCATTTATATTTGGACCGTGGGCTTTTCCTACGTATTCTGGTTTTGAGCCTGGTTGTCTTTTTAGCCATCCAGGGTTAGTTAGAAGAGCACGTGGTTACTTGTGTCCAAATGTAAAGAATAGTTGGGGTGAAAACTGAAAAGTTATTATGGAAGTTCATTTAAAATATTAAAAGGTTTCCAAAACTCTATGCTTCACATTTTCCATGTTCCATTTAATTCAAATTCAATCCTTAAATATAGAGATATATCTTAAATCTTGTAGATTTATACATAAGAATCATGTTACGCGGAAAATTTAATGGTTGATCTTGTGGGGCGAAGGCAAGTTAGAGATAGGATTCCATCCTGGAATGCCATATCCAGGACCATCCTGGTTTCTCATAGAGGAGGGTAATATTGTCAAAAGGAAAAAATAAAAGGGAAAGATACCACGTGAGTGTTAGGCCTAAGGGAGACAACAAAGGATTTTTAACACGTGTCACTATTTATTTATTTTTTTAAAATGAGCAAACACGTATTTTTTCTTTAGAGAAAAGGGTTGACATATCGATTTTTATATTAAAATTAGCATTGGGAAGGAGCTTTTTACGTTATGAATCTATTATTTTCAAGTGATTTTTTAAAACCACTCGATCCACTTAAAAAAATCATTCGATCCACTTGGAAAAACCATTCGATCCACTTGATATGTTCAAGTGGTTTTCTTAGTATTTTCAAGTGGTTTTTTTAGTATGTTCAAGTGGTTAAGTGGTTTTCTTAGCATGTTCAAGTGGTTTTTTTAGTAAGTTCAAGTGGTTTGTCTTAGTATGTTCAAGTGGTTTTCTTAGTATGTTCAAGTGGTTTTCTTATTAAGTTCAAGTGGTTTTCTTATTAAGTTCAACTGGTTTTCTTATTATGTTCAAGTGGTTTTCTTAGTAAGTTTAACTGGTTTTCTTAGTATGTTCAAGTGTTTTTCTTAGTATGTTTAAGTGGTTTTTTTATTAAGTTCAAATGGTTTGTCTTAATATGTTCAAGTGGTTTTCTTATTAAGTTCAAGTGATTTTTTTATTAAGTTCAACTGGTTTTCTTAGTATGTTCAAGTGGTTTTCTTAGTATGTTCAAGTGGTTTTTTAGTAAGTTCAAGTGGTTTGTCTTAATATATTCAAGTAGTTTTCTTGTGGTTTTCTTATTAAGTTCAAATAGTTTTTTTTATTAAGTTCAAGTGATTTTCTTAGTATGTTCAAGTAGTTTTCTTATTAAGTTCAAATGGTTTTTTTATTAAGTTCAACTGGTTTTCTTAGTATGTTCAAGTGGTTTTCTTATTAAGTTCAAGTGGTTTTTTATTAAGTTCAACTGGTTTTTTACTATTTATGTATTTATAATTTCAATTTTATTATTTTCAGAGGAAAAAACATAATTTTTTTAATGTGATAATATCTTTAGAATAATTTTTTTTCCGATCTCTTAATATCATTTTAGAGAAATTTTGTACATGGTTCTAGTAGCTGCAATGTCGTTTGGGCAGTTCTATTCGGACCAGACCTATAGATACAACTCAGATGAAAAATATATATCCGAAAACATAAAGGCTCATTTGTAATCTATTAATAAATTAATTCATTAGTTTAATTTCCAACTAATAATATGAAAAACTAAGGCTAACTAATTTATGCAGGGAACTGGAATGCTAGCAACAGTAACAAAGCTTCCACAACTAAGGCCACCTCCGTGCGATCACCACCACCCCAACTCATGTGCGCCGGCGACCGGATTCCAAATGGACATGCTCTACATTTCCCTCTACTTAGTCGCACTAGGCACCGGTGGCCTGAAATCGAGTGTCTCCGGCTTCAGAACCTTCTTCATAAGCCTGGGGACGCTAATGGCCGTAACCGTGCTTGTGTACATACAGGACGAGATTGGCCGGAGCTGGGCTTACGGGATTTGCTGCGTCTCAATGGTTATAGCAATAACGGTGTTCCTTTCCGGGAGAAGAAGGTATAGGTACAAGAAGAGCCATGGGAGCCCTATAGTTCATATTTTTCAAGTGATCGTGGCGGCCATTAGGAAGAGGAGAAGGGACCTTCCGCTTACGTGTCGGAAGGTCGATCGTGGAGGTGTTCAACTGCTCCTCGTCCCCCGCTCCATCCAGGAGGAGTTCAACCGCCGCCGAAGCCTCAGATCCATCTCTGCCGGTCTCTTGGAGGGGGCTCCGATTGACACTCGCATATATAGGTTGAAAGCTCCAGCGCCGGCTTCCCCTGCCGGCTCCCCGCTGGCGCTACTGATCTACGAAGCTTTGGCGCTGGGTTCCTCCCTCGCTCCATCGCCGGATCCGGGCCCTAGCGGGGTCCAAGGCCACTTCAACGTGGAGAAACAGGTGATGGACTTCGACCGGGAGAAGCAGGTGATGGGATTAAGGTGCGGTGAAGAGAAAGCGGACGTCGCCGGAGCGGAGGAGGTAAGAGGCGTGGGAGGAGTTTCCAGTGGAGAAGTAATGGGAAGAAGAGAGGAAGAGGAAAGTACAAAATTACCCTTCTCTATTCTTGACTGTCAGATCGATTTAATTTTTATTTGAATTCATCTAATAGTTGATATCAATTCCAGGATGGTCCTGGTATGAATTGTACATCCAGGACCCAATCCATTGCCGGCAAGTTGGGGTTGGAAAAAAAAAACTAATTTGTGTTTGTCGATGTTATCTTGTTGTCTATTCTGTGTTTGGATACGGGCCCCGTCGATTATTCTATTTTGTGTTATGCTTTTGAGCTTTATTGTCTTTTTAGCGATTATGTGTTAGTTAGAAGACTAGGCGGTTAATTGAATTTACATGCAAAGAATAATCGTAGGATGAAAAGTTATTATGGAAGTTCATTAAAATTGTTGAAAATATTTCCTGAACTCTTCTATACTTCATTTATTCTCTATTTCATAAAATTTAATTCCTAACCTTAGATTTAAAGATGTATGATAAATCTTGTAAATTTAAGATAAAATAATTATGTTACGCGGATGATTTATTGGTTGATTTTGGCGGGGGGACGACGAGATGGGATTGGGGAAAAAGATAGAAGCAACGGATAGCCCGCGGAAGAGTAACGGTGGATCACTCAGAAGACAAAAGTAACTAGTTTGTGTTTCTGTATGCCATTTTGTTGTTTATTGGGAAAATTACACTTAAACTACATGTGATATCACGTTTTTTGCGTTCAGGACGTGTAGTTTAAAATTTGTAATTTAGTCCCTGTAGTTTAAAATTTTTGACAGCATACGGTCCTTATCCGAATGACTGGGTTTTCTCGCACGCGTGGCACGCCACCTCACTGCTGACTGGGTAGATGGCAAATATCAATTTAATCACTAATAGTTGACATTTATTTTTCATAGAAATCAATAGTTTTCCAAATCCAACCCTAACAAATCCCTAAAATCAATAATTCGGCCAAGCAAAACAATCAAAAAGACCACATAGTTGATTATCACTACAAACAGCATCAATGTTCCTTCTCCACTCGAAAAAAACCATTTTTTCCTAATTCACACTCCAATCATCTAATCCTCGAACCTGATAATTCGATTTGATTTTCTACTTGTACTTCTGATGTTTCTGCGCCTGGAAAAATGACACAATTTCTAATTAGCCACGCACCTCACTTAAAACCAAAAACTTCAAAAAAAAAATCAAAGACGGAAGCAGGAGATTAACCCGTTCACGTTCACCGTGGGGCAAGTACTTGAGCAGGACCGCCCTCATGAACTTGACCTTCTCTTCGCGGCCAGACTCGAGCACCGGTAGAGGAAGGTACTTCTTGAGGGAGCTGAACATGACGGGGCTGAAGTCCAGCTCCATCTCCAAATCCCCATACCTCTCTGGCACGTGCGCATCCTTAGGGTGTAGCCTCAGCCTCAGGCCTGGTGCCCCCGCCTGAGGTTTAGACTCAGTCAGGAGCCTCGTCTCCGCCTCTGCCTCTGCCGCCGTTGACGTATTCTCCCCGGACATCTCGCAATGGGAAGGAAGGAGGCGCAGGTGAGCGGTTGCTTGGGAAATTATTGATTTTAGGGATTTGTTAGGATTAGATTCGGGAAATTATTGATTTTTATGAAAAATAAATGTCAGCTATTTGTGATTAAATTGATATTTGCCATCTACCCAGTCAGCGGTGAGATGGCGTGCCACGCGTGCGAGAAAACCCAATCATTCGGGTAAGGACCGTATATTGTCAAATATTTTAAACTACAGAGACTAAATTACAAAATTTAAACCAAACGTCCTGAACGCGAAAAACGTGATACTACAGATAGGTTAAATGTAATTTTCCTTTGTTTATTTTATGTCACTAGTTTGACGTTCTCTAAAGACATTTCAAAAATGATCATTCAAGAGAGACTGCAATGGACCGAAATCAAGATAGCCATAGATATGAGACCTTGCATATGCACATTAGACAGTACCAAACTCATCTCAAATATACGGGGAGGATGAACTCATTAAAACAAATCGTTGAACCATACAATAATAATCTTATAAAAGTAACTTGGTATCTCTCAACAATATCAAATCTATTAATGTGCAAATCCACCGAATGTTCAATTACTTATATTCGGTATCGAACTAAGAGGAAATACTTCACACTTGAAATTAACCAATTCCAACTAAGATTGTGATGTTGTTCCTCAAATTTTAGATGGAGTGACTAATTACCTTACTTTATCAATTCCAAGATTAATATTAGGATGATAAAAGTGCTCTCATTATTCAAAATATAAGCATTCTCTAACTTATGTGGAGAGTCTCTCCCTTGTAGGTGCAACTTTTTTTGGAGTTTTACACCCTCCTCTCTCTTTCCTACCGCAATCCAAGTTTTTTTTATCCTTCATCTTACCTCAATCCACATTTCTCCCCCGTACAACGTCCCTTATCTCCACCCTCCATTCTATCTATATGATACTCTCTATGTAAAATATTTAATTAAATTAATTCGTAACAATAAAATATACTTTTTTTTACCATACATCCTGAAAGAGCTCCATGATTAAACACACATAATCGAAAGTAGGATGATATTATGAAAAAAATTAAGGTACATACGAGTGAGTACAAAACATATCAAAAAAAATTCATATTGATATGTAGAATCAGTCAGTCAAATCATGAGACGTTACAATCTAGAACATCTTATAATGTCATTGGAGATCATAAAATTTCGGTCTTCAAATTTGGTCGCAATTTTGACGCATTTTTTGGCAAGTCACCATGTAATTTGAAGTTTTTTTGTCCTTGTAAAAACTAAATAAATAATATTCGTGATTAGTAAGTTCTAAACTCTGCTGTGGTTCATTAAACTTAAGCTACGCCTAGGAGCTGCTAAATTGTCTATAAACAGGAAATCGATATAACAAACTGGTGGCTCAGCTAAACCCAGGTGGTAGAACCAGGACTTCAGAAATGTGCTAAATTGTCACACAATCCTGGCCCTTCAAAATAAAACCAATAACGCTAAAACCAAATGGTTGGGCGCGAGAAACAATTCGCGGGAAGACCAACCGCCGCCAACGTACGAACACCTGGTGCTATAATCTTAATAATATTTTGTTAGATTATGTTTATCCGCAATCTAACTTCTTTTTCTAACAAACAATTAACTTTCTTCTGATTCACATGAAATCAAACCCAAATTTTAAACTTTATTAATAACTTTTTCAACCTTTTTATACACAATTGTTAATTTAACAAAAAAAAAAAGACAAACAAGAGATGAATAACTATGGACTTGGTCGATAAGAGAGTTGGTTGGCCAACTCATGAAATCAATTCAAATATTTTCGAATAATTTGTCTCTTATCACTTCAACTAAGTCTGGACTGACTATTTTTCTACTAAACACAAAAGAAAGACCGAAGAGACCAAATAACATCATTCTTTCACATTAGCTAGCTTATTTGTAATGGCTGTTCAGTACAATTCTCTCCCTTACACTCCCTTTAGATTTAACAACGTCAAGCCCTCCTCGTCTCCAATTAGCAACCTTCCTGCACCAACCCAAATTTTCCCATCTCACAATCTCCCTTCCTTAATTGGTTCCTCCTCGTGGAAGCTACCAAGACACAGGTTAAGTTCTTGTCTTTACTCTTTTTCCAAAGCTTTTTTAAGTTCTTTTTCAATATATGATTAAAAATTTCCTTTTTATTGCAGACTGAATAAGGCTGCTGGTGCTGTTGTCTCTCCTCGTACTGATGTCTTCAAACTTACTTACTTAGAGGTGATAATTAAAGTCTCCATTTTTAGTTTGTTTCTGGGAAAAATTAATGGTTTTCGGGGTCGTAAGATTTTGTAATTTAGGATTTTACTGTTCCATCAGGTAAATGGTTGGTTGTGGGAAATTGGAGAAGTGAAAATTTTGGTTGATCCAATTTTGGTGGGCAACTTGGATTTTGGAATCCCTTGGCTTTATGATGCTGCCAAGAAGGTGGTCAAGAGTTTCCAGGTTGTTCCCAATTTTCTCAAATTCTCTTGTTTTCTTGATTTCTCGAATTTGTTTTGTTGTATCTGAACTAGTTCGTGCAGCTTGATGATCTTCCCGATATAGATCTCGTGTTGATTAGGCAAAGCCTGGATGACCATTGCCATTTAAAGACCTTGAAACCGCTTTCTCGGAAGTCCCCGAATGTGAAGGTCATAGCAACCCCTAATGCCAAGCCGCTTCTTGACCCTCTTTTCGAAAATGTAAGTTCTCTGTTCTCCAGTTTTACTTGATCAAATCGACCAGTTGCGGTATAACTCTGTGATGTATCTAAATCGATGCTCGGCATGCACATATGGAAACCCTTCTGAGATGCTTGTTTAAATTGCACCAATCAAGTATGTAGATAGTTGTCTAATTAACGGATTCTAAGGTGATCACAACTTTTTTTGGGTGATTCTCTGGTATCTAGAGTCGATCATTGTCAAGCCCTATACGGCAGTAGTTTATTGGTTAACTACTTGTAATGCCAATTTCAAACCCAAACATAGCTCCAGGTTCTTTCAGGTCACCTATTTAGAGCCTGGTCAGAGCTCAGAGATTGAGGGCAGAGATGGTTCCAAGGTCAAAATTCTAGCAACGGCAGGTCCTGTTCTCGGACCTCCATGGCAGCGTCCTGAGAACGGGTAAAACTTCATCTTCCCAAAGTCGACGTTGTGGCAGAAGCACATAATTTGTATCTTTTCTTATGACTTATTTTCCCTATCATGTGATATGCAGATACCTTGTGAGTTCCCAAGAAGGCCAATTGACTCTTTATTATGAGCCTCATTGCGTATATAACGAGGAACTTCTGAGAAAGGAACGTGCCGACATTGTTATCACACCTGTTGTAAAGCAGCTTCTACCTGGCCTCACGCTGGTTTCGGGACAAGAAGATGCAGTTCGACTTGCTAAAACATTGCAGGCTAAGTACTGCTTCTTCAATCTGCTGCTTATCCATAATCTAATATTACCACCATCTGCTTATGATGTTTTGCTCGTTTCTACAAGGTTTGTTGTGCCAATGCAAAATGGATATCTAGACAGCAAAGGATTCGTCGCCAGTATCATTCGATCAGACGGGACAATAGAATCCTTCATGGTACAATCTTCTTTTACCAATCTCCTGTGATTACTCGTACTAATTCGAGGAGTAACTTCTCTAACCCGACATGCCGCAGAGTAGAAATTTACAAACATTGCAGCAGACATAGTTATGCACGACAACATGTGTGTCGTTTCTTCCTTGGGAGTGTACTACTGCTGACTTGAGATATAAAACCATTTGGCTGATGTAGGAGCTTCTGGCAAGGGAGCTACAGGACTCGAAAGTGCTACTGCCTACACCGGGGATACCTCTTCAAGTGTCGGCACAATAAGTGTCCGTGAACATGTTATAGTTTTATTTATACATAATTTCATTACTAATAAGATAGTTACACCATGCCAAATTGGCTAATTACAATGCAAAACTACAAAGGACAAGGTGTTACCCTGTTGTAATATGAAGAATCAGCAAAAGTGTTGCATCCATTTAACGTAAATATTGTAAAAAAACATAGAAAGCATAAACATGGAATATATCAATTAATATATAAACAAAAATAAAGACTCCGTTTAATCTTGACAGAGAAATAATTCGAGAAATCAAAACTGCCAAAAAAAAATATGGAAAGGGGAACAATAGAAAAACTAAAATTATTAGGAAAGACAAAATAATCTCTCTTCACATCCCTCTAAACTAAAAAATGCCCGTTGCTGCCTCTTTTCTGGAAATTGTAACAAGAAAAGATGAGACTTGGGATGGAAGCAAACCGCGGTCCTAGCCTAAAAGCCCACGAAGATGGCGAGTCTGGAGTGGGATCTGAAATGCCTCCCCGCGATATTTAATTATTTAACTCTCTTATTTTATATTTCTAAAATTACTTTTAGGAAATACATTAACATTGTTTGCAGATTAATTATTATCGATTTCCAAAAAAAAATTTCTTTCAGATATTTAGGTTATTTAGAAATTGCATGATTTATGAAATTCGTTCCCTTTTGATGGATTTGTCGCTTTGTTAAAAATAATTGATATCAGGTCAACTTATTTAATTGAGCAACCTTGATTACATGACATATTCTGGGATGACATGGCATATTCTTATTGACATGATGTCCCATGATAACGTTTCGTCGATAAAATTGATAAGACAGTATTACCTGTCCAAGTTTGAAAATGTAAGGTCATATATGAACCATTTCCAAGTGTTGCCGACGCTCATTGCAAATATATTTGGCAGCTGATCAGCTATCTCTCGTTGGTGAGAACAATTTCTTAAAACTTACTATTTGGATGTTAAATCTTAAAGGGTGATTCTTTTAGCATCCCAATAGTAAGATTTTAGAAATTGGACATGTGATTATATTAGGACAGTAGAATATTCTCAAATCTTTGGCCTCCGTACTGCATGCCACTTAAGAATTGAAGTCTTTTATTCAGTGGGTATCACTGGTTGCCCAAATCGTCGTAAAGGGTCACTCAATGACAAAATAATAAATAAATAAAGGTCACTTTGCCTTTAGATTGCACCGAAGAGCCAATTATTATTTCAATTCTCTCTCCGCTGATTTTTCAATCCATGTCTCTATGTCCTGGCATGTTTGAGAAAATCGCTGCACAGCAACAAGAAGAAGAAAACGCCTTCTCACGTGTGGCACATAATCGTGCTAACTAATTAGTAATATAAACTGACGTCTTGTTGGCCAAGAATATTCTTCCTTATTTATGAAGGCTAGGAACACATGCGACATAGAGAAGATATTCTGGATACCCTAGAATCTTTATCTTTATAACTCAAATATAACTCAAATAAGATGCAGCGTATTTCTTAATTTTTAATTAATCGTAGACAAATAAAATCAGGAGTGGTTTAGGTGTAATCGGGACCAGTCCATCAGAAATTCTGCCCCAGGTATAAACTGCCCCCTACTTAGTAGTCTCTAGACTTGAGTATTACACATAATCGTTTTAAAAGTAAGAAAGCACTCCCGATTTTAACAAATCAACAAAAACAGCATATCCCCTACAAAAACAAAACAGTATAGTTGAACCAAAAATAAACTCGCGCTTATAGAATACATGTGAAATCTTCTTCTTTTTTCTTTTGGGTACACGTAAAAATCTTCATTGTGCTGATTATCATGTTGCACTACTAAATGATGGTAAAGTTTAGGTCATACAATGAGTAATAGTATGAAATAAATAGCAATGACAAATAGTATACATTGGGACAAGAAAAGGTGCACCATGGGGAAAGTAATGGTCACCTTGCTACAAGCAACAGTGTACCATGCGAGGATCAATGTTGTTACACCATGCAGACGCATAATGATACATCATTTACTGAAAAATGAAACACCTTGCGACCAGCAATGACCAAATTTTCAATTTAACTTGTTTCTAGCTAAGCCAATAAATATTTGTAATTACAATTTTATCCTTATAGTGCGAGACCCATGTTACGTTGCTGGTGAGAGGTGCAAAATTTAAAAAGAATTCCCATCAAATTTAAAAAGATGAGTAATTTATCAAATTACTTGCAGGAAGAAACAAAGGACACGCAATAGACCCGACATACGTAATGCCAACCATTTCTCTATTTCCATTTGTTACAAAATTTTACATTATCCGAGAAATAAATAAAATGACAAAGGAAAGCCAAGATGCTTCGATCTGATCTAGTACACCGGTGATGTGGTTGTGGTATGAGTGGAGGAATTAGATGTTGCAGGGGAGTTGCAAACCACGTGACCACCTTTGCTTACTGTGGCGGACCGCGGTGGCCGTAAGGCCGGAGCGGTGGCGACCGGTGCGTATATGCCATCGGAAGCAGAAGTGACAGCATCGCCGGTGGTGGCTCCGAACTCCGGTGTGGCGATCCATATCCCGCCGACGACCAAAAACTGTGGTGCCTGTGGGTTGCGGCTGTTTTGCATTGTGGGGCTTGGTCTTCTTGTCGTGTGCAGACGGTATTTCTGCAATTGAATTTCCCGCATACCATTGTCAGAGAGAGCAATGAAGTAAATGTACAGGGGTCACATGTGCCATTAATAGAAAGCACAGAACTATATTCCAAAAAATATATAAACATATAATAAGAAATAAGGTGACTTATGTGCCTTTATATAATTCTATTCGAATATGTTGACTACGTTCAGTGGATGAATTATACAATAATGAAGGTGGTATCAGAAATTTATGTAGTACTGTATAATTATTTAATAACTATTGTCCTCCAAAATAATGAGCCCACGTTGGTATACTAACTGATACTTATATTATGATAATACCAAAACTTTCAAGGTTTCCTCGGACGGCTCTATTTAGTATTTAATGAGTCCCAACTATATTTCTACTATAGGAAAACTCAAATCCAATATTTTTTTAAGAATTTAACTTGTTTATAATTCAACCCAATGGAAACAGCTGACTTAGGGTTCATAGACAAGTTAATATATTAGCAAACAGCGACCCCAAGGTCATTAGGTTAAGCAACTTGGGGTAAACGCCCCTAGTCTTCTCCCAGGACTTTTACCAAATTTCACAACTAACTTTTCATCGACGGCCGTAAGAATTATTCTAACTTTCGACAGAGAATATCATACAATTATCCAAAAAGCTAAAATGACTAAAATTTTGAATTTTGAAGGGAAAAAAAACAAAAGATTACAATACAAACCTGCAAATGGCTCTTAACTTCGTCATTAGTGAGCCCATCAACTTTCATTAGCTCTCTAATTTGCTTAGGGGTCGCAACTGTAATAATAAATCAAATTAAATACACCAAATTACTCAACACAAAAAACAAAACCTATCTTACATAAAACCTAATTCTTACCATGAGAGCCGCCGAGTTGTTGGAGCGCGAGTAAGAACCGCCGGTGCAACTCCGGGGACCAGCACCGGCGCTGCTTCCTCTGCCCGCCAGCATCCTTGTCCTCCGTACCGGTCGTCCCTCCCTTGCTCCCTACCGTCTCCGCCGATGAGCTCGTCGAAGCGTCTCCACCTCCGTTACCGTCCTTCTCACCGTTACTGCTTAATGTTTTGCCCTTGTCCCTTTGGAAAGGCTGGAATGCACCTCCCGTTCCGTTCCGTTTCACCTCCGTCACCATTGCTTTCCTCGGGACCTCCTGAGACCACCACCACCAAACTAACCCCCGTCAGTCCAATTAATTACCAAACCACCACTTCTTTAAAAGAATATTATAAATACCTCTTTCTGGGTAGGTGAAGACGGGTCTGGAGACTGGTTCCAGAGTTGGACAGATCTAAGCCAATCCGACTTCCTCTTGTGATCCTTTTCCTTGGACGACCGGTCTTCGTCGACGTCTTCGTCATCTTCGGCCTCGGCCTCCTCGCAGCCGATTCGTTTGATGGGAATGAACTCCTCGAGGACCGGTGCGTCGCTGGACGTCTGCTCGGAGCAGTCCGACCGGCCCGTTGCACCGGATATCTCCTTCTTGCACGCTTCGATCGCTGCATCGGAAAAATGAAAAAAAGAAAAGAAAAGAAAGGTTAGTCTCATTGGACATGGAAAAAAAAAGGAAAGGAAAAAAAAACGAAAAATAAAAAAGACTAACCGTGGATGACAAGCTCGAGACACAAAGGGAGCTCACGTTGGAAGACCTGAATCTTCTTCCTCTCCTCTTCTAATGCCTCCACGTACTCGCACCGACTCGTCCTCTCCGCGCAATCCATTTTCTTTCTTTTTTTTTTCTTTTCGAATTATTAATTTCTTAACAAAAAAAGCTCTTGATGAAGGCTAATATATATGCGTTGGGGCTAAGATATGAGAGAATATGGTATCCGAGATGGCATAAACTCGAAAAGTCGTAGATATTTACGAGATTACCAACCCGTCCGTCGTAGAGAGAAGATATTAAGACAAGACAAGGTCGAGGTCGGCGCGTCGCGTACTAGAAGAATCTGTGATGTGTTTTGTTATATATATTGCCTTCTTCCGGAAAGAAGAAATGTGAATAGGAAATTTTCATTTGTAGTATTTTTGTTTTATTGCGTTTTTTTTTATTGGGTGAAAGGTTGAATATTCCGCGGTGTGATTCGATTTCTATCCTATCATCTCTAATGGGCTGGCAGTGACGTCAGCGTTTCTTAAATGCTTAGCTTGTAGAAGCGGGAGGAGGCTGGGATAAGAACAAAGAATGCGTATTTGGCTTTTGCGTTTTAAGATCTAATTCTGACCTTGGAACAAACTGACTAATTTCACTGCCTCCTCGGTCACGCAACTTAATTCTTTTTGTATCGTCCAGTATCCTGAAAAACTCCAATTTCCAGCTTAAAAAATTTTCTAATAATTATTTAATAGTATTACACTCTTTGTTGGTTTGACAAACTAATTGATCCATAGGTTGAATAAAAGCTGCATAAATTTCTGGAAGGCATTATCCAATTGTAAAATAGTACTATTAAAACTAGACTGTGGCAAGTCTACAGAAATTTGGGACGGGGTAGAAAATCTAGAAGAAACTCTACTAAACTGTTTTACTTTTGTAACAGAAAACAAATAAAATTACATATTTAAAAAAAATATTTAGAGAATGAAGGAGTCAATTTCTATATTTTATATAAAAAAACATTACACGTCAACTTTTCGTAAATTTCACTTATCTAGGTTTGCTTAGACCACCGTCACCACCCGCAGCGGGTGAGTCCCGTGCCCCGGGCGTGCTACGTGGCGGCCCGGGATTGGGCACGGGACTGTGGTCGGGGCGCCCCTGGTATCAGTCGGGGCGCGCCTCTTCTGATTGGGCCACGTCATCCGGGGTAATATAATATTAATTTTTTTAATTTTTTTTTTAAAAATAAAAAAAATTAAAAAAAATCGGAAAAATTAGAAAAAAAATTCTAAAAATTCCTTTTACTTTTTTTTTACTTTTTTGTGCAATTAAATTTTTTTTATTGTTTTTTTGGTAATTTTATACAAATTTTTGAATCCAAATAATTAGACTTTAAAACTCTTAAACCCTAAACCCTTAAACCCTAACCCTTAAACCCTTGATAACCCTAAACTTTTGCTATGTAATTTGATATAAAGTTTATATTTTAATATAATTTAATATAAATTATAGAATGTAGTATAATTTTATGTAAATTATAAACTCTAAACTCTAACCCTTACCCTAACTATAACTCTAACTCTAACCATAACCCTAATCCTAACCTTAAAGTTTTATGCACTTATATATTTAAACAACATAGTATATTTAATTGAAAAACATATGTTATACATTTCAAATTCTATAAAATTTATATTTCGTAAATTTTCGCACTTCGAAATAAACACAAAAAAATACTCGAGTTTGATACAATTAGCTGAATTTTAAAAAGCTGAGCTGAGAAAAAAGCTGACGTGGCGCCCAGGGCGTGGCACTATAGCAGGGACACCACTGTGGGCTGAAAACTGAGAACAGGGGCGCGGCTGACGTGGCGCCCAAGGCGCGCACTGTAGCGGGAGCACCAATGCGGATGGTCTTAATAGAGTAATCCATATTAAAAGAAAATGTGTGATTGTAGGTTGTAGCCCGTAGGTTACCTATTCTTCCCCGAAAAAGAAATGATATTGAAGCGGTGAAAAGTTTTCTTCAACTAATTGCCGGCATGACAAGGGTCGGTTAAAAGAGGGAGTGGGTCGCAAGAAACAACGCCATTAATTCTGGCAGTGGATCACGCTGTCCTAAGATCCGGTCCCATTTACAGATCTCGATTGGATATTCTCTTCTTTTTTTCTGTTCTCTATCCCATTGTTAAGTTGCCAATATTATATAATACCCTGGGCCTGGAATATACTTCAAGACTCAACTTCCGTTCACGAGATAGAGAAAACGGTGGGAATCTTGTGAGTTGAACCAAAATTTATATCAACAGAAAGATACTTTATCTATTTGTTACACAAGAATTCTCAAAATTAATTACTTCGAAATGCTAAAATGTAATTTTGATATTTTTATATATTTTTTCAATCAGCTTGAATTTAATGATACTGACTCGTTAAGTCTTTTGAATACACATTGATATAAACACAAAAATCTTGTGAGCGGGGACTGGCCACGTGGGCGTATGATATTAGGTCTCTCCGGTTATGATTTATGAAATCTGTCATTATTATCTCTGGCCTTTCACGAACCTCAAGGGCCACCCAAAAGTGCACCTCTTTTCTTATCCATACTTAACCTCTAATTTTGACCCAAAAAAATACTTAACCTCTAATCCTCTAATCCTCCCAACTTTTATAAGCAAGAGATTATGTAATTAACCTATAATTTAATGTTTATCCACTGCTCACAACTTTTTTTATTTTTTGTTTTTTAGTCCAACAACAGCTCACACCTCTTGCCACGTGGATTGTCTGTTAGACTACCATAAAAAATATTATATTATTTATTATATTTAAAATGACAAGCAATTCTTAGTATCCTTTAAGTTTATAAAAATTATTATTTTCGTGCATAAAAAATAACTGAACAACTAATAATTCAATAAAATAAAAAATAATTTTTGTAGCAGTTCGATATAAACGGTTTATTAAACTAGGTTAATTGACGATCCCGAATGATCGACTTTGTTGACCAATAGTATAATTACCGTCTCTGTCGGATCACTTTTTAAAACAATGCTCTACTTGACAAGTAATTGCATTCCAATTCTTTAATTTTAAGAGAAGCACTACGAACTCCTATCATTACTTTGCAATTAGACTCCCGCGCTACGCAGTTATGCTTCTCATGCGCTTTTTTTGCCATTAGGTTTTTTAAGGTTTTCATGCAAAATGACAGTTTACCACACAAACATAAAAACTAATAAAACCATCGCTCAGCCGATATCATTTTGTTAAGTTGAAATATCATTAGGGGAAATAATATCACTTTATATAATAACAATAGCAAAGTGGCCTCGTCCGCCTTTGTACGTCCACTCTTGTCTTCTTCTTATTTAAACTTATTTTTCTTGGTGGAAATGTTTTAAGAGTCATTTTGTATGCACTAGGAGATGTTTAGTTTCTGACGAAACGTGTCACTTTGAACTTATACCATATACGGGATGAATTAGTGGGAAAGAAATTGAATCATAGGATAAACTGTCCAGGTGCATTACTAATAAAAAAAATGCTAATGCCAATGCCGTAAACCAAATACTGTTTCAGCGTTAGAATATTCGAGCATAAGTACATAAACAAGATAAGATATAAGACGACCGTTTCGCCTTATGATTGGCTGTTCAGTGTCATGGAAGGAAACAGATCGATAACAGCTGCTATAAAACAATGCAAAAGGAATTTTTTTTTCCAAATAGGCAAAAAACTTGGATATTTTTATGAAATAGGTGAAAACCTATACTTTTGTATACTTATGTACATAATAGGTAAAAAAAATAATTAGACATATTAAATATTTAAAATAAAAAACGGAGTCTTGACGTTTATGTAACATCAACATTATAGGATCACCCCATTCATATGAGTTCTAACATAATGGAAATTTGTATGAAATCCTAACAAATTTTCATCCCTAACCAAATTCTGAAATCCATAGTCTTCAAAATTAGTACAACTGCGAAAACTATTAATTATTATGATTGAGAGGTTGTTAGAGTTTAATTGCGACGTGGACTTAAGCGAACGTTGTTCCCGAAAAGAGTAAGGACCGTAAGCGAGTATTTGTCTTACTAATGTGTGTGATAAATAATGATCTCAATATTTGGTGGTATTCTTGAATAAATAAATATATTTTTCAAACTTTATAATTCCAAAAATATTATAAGACACTAAATTATGCTACACTTTTGTTTTATAAATTTTACTTTATGATTCATCTTCTCTTTGTCTTATAAATTTTACTTTATGATTCATCTTCTCTTTGTTTTATAAATTTTATTTTATTATTCATCTTCTCAATGTTTTCAATAATTATTGTATTTGTTATCTTTATGTAAGAAAATGTTATAATCAAATGTACAATTTGTATATAAAGCTGTAAACTAAGATTTTAGGTAATTTGAAAATAGAAAAGGTGGGATTTTTTTAAAGATTTTTGTTTTGCTTTCAAAAAACACAATTTTAATATTTTTTAGGATAAAAATATAAACCTTTCTTATCTAATAATATCTATATATCATATTGTATATATATTCATTAGGTATTCCGAGAAAAAATTTCAAGGAGAGTGCATGAATTATTTGGAGCCGCGATGGAATTATCTCTTTAAACATTTTAAACCTCAAAAAATATGGATCGGGATCATACATTCTATAAGAGCGGATAAATACTTAGTTATGTCTCACAAGATCCCGCCACATTAGAAAAAACTTCAATTTTTCGGTTTTGTGGTTGTCTCTAATTCTATTACAACGTGCAACATGACCTCTAATACAATAGAAAGCCCAAACGCGTTCTACATGAGTGCCCCTAGTTTGTGCGTCCTTTGTCGACTTCTCAAAGGCATTGTATTCAATTGCCTTTGAAGGGTCAGTCGTATTTTTTTTCTTGATGGAATACAAGGGGCATTTGTACCCCACATGGGAACAACAAGAAACCAGACAACCATGTACCTATTTCATGGTCATAAAAGATAGGGTAAATTGCCCTCCCGTCCCTCTCCTTTGCTTAAATTACTATTTTTTTCCCTACTGTTTCAAAAATGATGATTTCGTCCTCCAGATTTGATTTAATAGCACTCTAAGGTCCCTGATGCCGGAATCGGAAAAAAACCTCTGACGACCGGAGACCTGAAATGACCAAATTGCCCCTCCCTCTTCCTCCATATCGACGTGTAGAACCAGAGAAGGAAGAGAAGTTAGAGAAGGAAGATGAATGGAGGGAGAGGGAGGGCCAATTTGGTCATTTCAGGTCTCCGGTCGCCGGAGTTTTTTTCCGATTCCGGCATCAGGGACCTTAGAGTGCTATTAAATCAAATCTGGAGGACGAAATCATCATTTTTGAAACAGTAGGGAAAAAAATAGTAATTTAAGCAAAGGAGAGGGACAGGAGGGCAATTTACTCTAAAAGATATTGTAGATTATATGGTACAGCGGTATACACAACATTAGTTCCGTCTCTTCCTTCTCTGTCGACGGAATTCTTACATGCAAATTATAAAAAAGTAGGTAAAAGTCATAAAGCACATATTCTACAAGTTGTGATGCATCTTTGTGTCTATTATGTAGAATTCTTTGCTTCGTCGGATTTTAATGAGCTTGAAAAAAAGGGGTGGAGGCGGCCAACTTAGGGGGGTGGAGTGAGGCCGCTAGAAAAACTGAGTGAGAAAAGTTGAGGCGAGAATAAATAGATTATAATGATTTGGGTGAAATTAGAAAAAAGTGGATAATTAATGATGTGACACAGTACAAATCAAAAACATTGTCGTCATGATTAGGTAAAAATATTTATGTGGCATGACATATAAGATGATTTAATTGACTAAAGTTAACAAAATTCAAGTCAACTAATTAAAATATTTATCATCTCGTTAAAAAAACTATAACCACGGGGTAATGTTCTGTCGTTCAGATGATAGGGTATGGACTTTCCCCTTTTAGTATTAGCAAATTAAAAAACAAATACACAATCAGAGGTTTAGCATCATATATTAAGAGGTTTTTCTCACTTGCACTATTTTATTAGTAAAGTTGTCCAAACGGCCTTTCAATTTATATTATCAAATTAAAGGACTAATCTTAGTTTGACTGGGATCAATAAGTAGATCAATTTTATATTATGTTAAATCATGTTACTATGTGTATTTAACTCAAATATAGGTCGTTCGATCCTAAATGGATATTCGCATAGCGATTGAATTGGCATGGGAAGAAGTTTCTAGTTTACCGATTGAAAAAAAAAATAAACAATCAAGAAACCACTAGCTAAACCGATTCCCCAAGCTCGGAATTGATTTTTTTTTTATATATATCTGGTGAGTGAAGTGTTGTAAGTAATCTTATGGTTGAAGATAATGCAGAAAAAGGAGAGAAACATACAAGCCAACCCTTGTATAAGAAACGGGAAAAACAGAGGATTGTTTTTGGGTTTAAATGAAGCTGGTTGCCACGTTTTACTTAGAAGCCCATCCTTCTGTACATGTTGATCCATCGTATCTCCTGTCCATACTAAGCCCACAACTACATTTATACCGATGCACAAGCCCAGAAAATTCGGGGTCAGCTTACATCCTTCCAATTCTCTTGGAAAGATGGTTATTCCAAAAACACACGACTCAAATCGACATGCATTGACCAAAAAATGTCTTCATTTTTTTCTTTGCATTTGTGAATTGTGGTTCTTTCTATTCGCCGCAAAGATATGGACAAAGAGCCTCAAACTTTTGTTAATCATTGAGCAGATAATATATCATAGTAGGCTCATTCCTTAAGATTATCCAAACACACATCAGTACAAGAACGTAATGGGACATCAGAAAGGACATGACCACGTGAGATCATTAGGGCATACTTTGAAATAGTATTACAAATAACGTCATCGGATTGTTTTAAGCAATTTATATTCTATAAGATGACAAGATGTATTAACCATCTTCCGTTCCCTCTTTTCAAAACTTATAATCGGTCTTTCGACATCTGCTGTCCTGGGAACTGCTTAGTACTCGTGTGTTGGACAATTTTCATTAATAAAATTCAGACCTTTGCTGACCAAAATAAACTATACATTAGTTCCTTTATTTATAGGTTTAAAAAAAGGCACAAAAGAGACAGGGAGTACATGCACTTTTGTGGTACAGTAAATACTCAAGACTGGATTGGTGTAAATAAAGACGAAAAGAGAGCACTTATTGGGGGCCATCCAGAAACAACAGATCAAGTGAGAAAAACCTGCAGGCTCCATCAAATTCTTACACCAAATCGGCTCTGACACAGATGTTACTGTTCCCATCCGCAGAGTAAATGGCCAACAAAACATAATAAGGCTGATGAACTGATCCCACAGTGGGGGAAAAAGATAAAAAGAAAATCCTTGTATTGACCGTGAGTAACTCAAAAGACCCTTCAAATGTAGAGAGAGAGAGAGAGAGAGAGAGAGTGTGTGTGTGTGTAGGGCAGTAGGGTGACACATCGAGAGGGGCGGCCAAGAGGTCTGAGAAGAGGGTGTGTGGGCTTTACCAAGCTTTCCAATCTCATACAAAGGCATAGAATGGGCAAGTCTTCAATTTGCTTTTCTCACATTCATATCACCACCTTCCATTTAACACATGCTTGAGTTGCAGTTGTTTTTTTTTTTTTGTACTTTTCCTTTGAATATGTCATTCCAGTTCAACACATGTCATATTTTCACTCCACAATAATATTTAGTTTTTTGGTTGTTAATAGTATTAATGTAATTACTAAACAAATGATTCAAATTTGAATTTGATAAAAATTTAAAAATTTAATAAATTTTTCTAAACATATATTTAATATTGATATATTTCAAAAAAATTGAACTCGAAACCTTTTAATTAAATTATGATAATTTTACCATAGATTATATGTTAATCTATATAATGATCGATAAGCAATGATGAACTACGATGAATTTCTTACTCCATTCTTTTAATTTTCATCTTTAATGGATCAACCAAGTTTACTAACATTTACTTTATTTTTTTAGATACTTTGAAATTTCCTTGAAAGAAGCGTCTCACACGTTTTTCTCATTGTCGTTTTTCGAAATTTAATGCTTCATAATTTTTTGTTTTTGTTTATCGTTTAATCCCTTGCAAGTTGCATGTTGAGCTTTATTGATTTTATAATTTTTTTACTTCTGATGAAGAGATAAGTACAGACGAGAGAGAATTTGAATATTCTTTTTATTCTTTTCTACCTCATTAACTTTACTTTCGTAATATTATTTTGATCAGTTTTCTATTTTTGTCTCCAATTCAAGGAAATGTTTCATAAAATTTCAATCTACGAAAAGGTCTAGATGGAAAACCTTCAAAATATAAATCAGCCGAAATATGTTATTGAACATAAAAAGTTAACACCTGCAAATTACAGCGACATAAAATGTAGTTTCTGAAGAAAAATGCACAAAATTAGCCATTCTTCCTCTTCGAATAATCTTCCCAAACTTCAAGATTGATCTAATTTCTAACCTCTAGTTTTGAGTTTTAGAAGAAAAAAACAATTCTAACAATCAGTGCAATCGTGTTGGAAACAAATTGGGAAACTAGGTCATTTCACCATCTAACATAATTAATTAATCTGAATTTGAACTAAATAAATTCAAATTAAAAAATTTTAAATAATGAAAAGATCTTTTCAAAACATATTTAACAAGCTTTTATTTTCTAAAATGGTCATTCAAAATTTAAAAATGACCTTTTGTCAATTAATCTAACTAATTATTTACAAACCCCAATTGGCTAATGTTTAGATGAAATATTTTTGTAATCACGTTGAGACATAACATAGGCAGGTTCGAGGCTGGGTAGGATAGGACAGCCAATACAATATCACCCAAAAACCACGGAACACTTGGCCTTGACCAAGGAAAACCTAGTATTTCCTGTCATTCCTTTCAATAGCGTGTGACCACTGTAATATGTTGAAGTGAGAGTTTGGGGAAACTGATGGGATGGCTGATTGAACCTAACTTTTCAAATTGTTATGCGATTACTGTTCCCTTTTTTATTTTCTCGGACGAACAAATCTCGACAAGATTTATCATAAATCTTGAATTAAATTTTGTAGCCTGTTTGGTCTGAGCAGTACTTTTCGTTCTCCAAATGTGAACAGTAGTAACCCGAATAGTAATTCACTGACCTTAGATTGGAAATTTTGTTGCTATCAATTGTCAGCATGTTACCTGTGACCAATGGTTATGCTAATTGCCGCTAATTACAATATTAAAGAAGGCCACATTTCGACCAAGTTCGCAATATTCAAACCTATGGCGCATCTGCGACTCGGACCGGAAGAGCGGAAGGTGTGGCTCGCCATTGTCAAAATTCTAACATCCTTGCCGAGTGGCCGGCATATCCACACCTCAATTGTCCCCGCTATTAGTTTTTCGTCATGGAAGGGGCGTTAGCGTTTTTGAGAGTTTTGTCACGCATGCCAAGTTGCGCATATGTATTCAATTCCGAAGTTGGACATCGTGTTTCAAAATGCATTTAGTCGAATATCATAAAATATGTACAAAACTTTTACAAGGTCGATAGTTTAAACTATGAGAAGCGTAATAATGTAATAATTTACTTTTAAAAAAAGTTGGACAAATATTTTACAAAATCGTTTACAAATTAACACTTGCGTAATCAATAGTAAAGTACCACCGAACCAACTATCAATATATCAACATCAAACATATCGCCAAAACACGCTAGCCTAGACCACACTCCGCATGGCCCATTTTTTTGTAAGATTGTGATGACATGTATGCTTGACGTTTATTTAAGAAAAATCAAATCAACAGTTGGCCATGTGTTACTCAGCTAATTAGATCATGGTTATGATGGTCATTCCTTATCAAAAATAGTAAAAATATCGATTCAAGGTGAATGTAACTCTCAATACCGCATCTAGTATCCAACCATGACCTGGTACTTTTTTTTAAGATCTGATATATAATTATGGGAGGCTGTTAATGACATGAGATACAAAACATTTCCTCACAAATTTTACGTCCTGGTACTTTAATTAGATTGTCCAGAAAAAAAAAATACAGGATTTAATACAACGTAATATATGCCGCGCCTGTTTAGCACACAGGTCGGCAGTTCAAAGAACCAGGATATTGTACGCATGAAAGAATACTCCTCCATCATTCTTCTGTTGATTTCTCAACTTCCAGACCTAGATCATTGACCCACTATCCAATATATTTCATACACGGATACACCCAGTTGCATCAGATATAAGAACCATTAGTTGTTTGATTTGGCCCTTCGACGTTTCCATGAATGATTGATTACATTACACGAGGTTGCCGGAGACCATTTAGTCCAGTGGCATCGGGTGGGATGAGGTGAGGATATGGGTTCAATCCCTGTCTCTAATATGTAATAGATTAGGATTCTAAAAAAAAAATTACATTACACAAGGTTTATTTTCCTTCAAAACAGCAAAGCATTTGAATATCAACTTTACAAACAATTCTAAAAATACTTTTAAAAAAGCTAATCATATGAAGCCAAGCGTAATCTCAATCAGTAAAATATTCTGTATCAAATTTTAACTTTTGCATTATCAAGATAATTACTTAAGATAAATATCGAAAGACATTTGGCAATACTAGTATTTATGGTTATATGAAGATCTAGAGTTCAATCTTTATATGTGCATTTGCAGTCTCAGGTATAAAATCTACCTTTAACAAAAAGTTATTTAAGGTAAATATATCGAGACATGTTTTTTATACTGGAATTGGAATATTAAGACATTATGAGGGGTTAGCTTGGTAGCGTGTACGTGGTTGTTGTCAAAATCAGCTGTGAAGAGACAAGGCATGAAAAGAAAGAGAGTGTCACGCCTTTTGATCCAACAGTTGAAGTTGCTCCATGTCTACGTAGTGAAGCACAGATACAACTATATCAGCCTGTCACTTCTCTAGCTTCCCAAATAGAGAGGAAAGAACATGCCTCTTCTGCTTTAATTTGGCGTGCCTACACTTCCTTATAGGTCCATTTCTTTTCTTCTCATGAAAAGTTGTGCTTGTGCAAAGTGGAATTCAATCTCAGTAATTGGAGAGTATGTGCATTAAATTGATCATTACCCATTCACCGTAAATTAGTTCTTTGTTGAAATACTCTTGATCCAAAAAGAAAATAGAGTACAATTGCGTACGCTCGTAAATTTATTTCCTTCCAGTCTTGTTAAGGGTAAATTTTCAATTGCTTACCGTAGTCGAAATTCACGATAAAATCTTTTTTTATGTGGAATTGGAGCATCGAAGTACAATGATGCAGGCTTATAACGCTAACTCCTAATCTCAACTTATTGGACTTCAAGAAATGGGCTAAATACGAAATACTTGAGCTTTAAAGAAAAGCCAAATCATTGATATTGTTCAATTATGCTAACCGAATTGCTTCACCATGAATTAACAAAAATTCTCAAATTCGTTCAAAAATTTAAAAAGTTTTATTTGACTAAAATATGTATTATTCGACCTCCAAATAACATGTGATTTGAAAAGATATCTATTATCTCCTTACTTAACGCATAAAAAGGTAATCTAATTTAACTAAATTTTTTGGGTAAATAAAGATGCATTAGTTAAATTTTTTTAATTTAACTAAATCAATTGAAAGCTGCCCTTGACAGATTCAGGAGGTAGATGGTTATCCAGAATTAGAGATTTGAATCAACCAGTAAAAATGTAAAATGCATCTTTTTATTTCAGCAGAGTAGAAACTTTTACTTAAATCTTTAAATTGAAAGCAAGAACAAAAGTTCAAAAGTGTGGGCCTACCTTTTGGAGTACATAATAAATTTGTAGCAACAAAATGATGCTCGGCCATATATATTATACCTTTTAGACTTACTTCAACAGCTTCGTATCGCCCCACTTTTTTCTCTATCATTTTCCAAAAGCTATCCCTCTCCACAATGCGAACCCAAGAAGACGATTTCCTATTTCTTTCTCTCGGGCCTCCGGGCCAACAAAAACAATCTACTTCCATTAAACCCCACACCACCAACAACAATCTTAGTTATTTCAATGCCTCCAAACTCCAAAATAACCGTAAACTTGACCAGGCTCAGAGTAGTGGGGTGACCATAGCTCTCAATGTCGGGTTCCCAGCTCTAACCGGTTCCGAAACATCGGTCGGAACCAGCAACACAACCAGGTTTAACGTCAACCTTAACACCATAAAGAATAACGAGTTGGGTTCATTAGAAGACAAATATTGGATTCCTTCTCCGGCAGAAATACTCGCTGGGCCTACTCAGTTCTCTTGCTCTGTCTGCCATAAGACATTTAACCGATACAACAACATGCAGGTAGTAAGAACTTCACCTGTTTTAATTTCCATTAATTTGAAACATTGTTCTAATGGTATATTTCTTTGGATCACTAGATGCACATGTGGGGACACGGGTCGCAATATCGAAAGGGACCGGATTCGCTGAGAGGGACCAAGCAAGCTTCTTCAATGCTAAGGCTGCGTTGTTACTGCTGCGCGAAAGGGTGCAAGAACAACATCGACCATCCAAAGTCCAAGCCCCTCAAGGACTTCAGGACCCTCCAAACACACTACAAGAGGAAGCACGGGACCAAGCACTTCGAGTGCCGCAAGTCGTGTGGCAAGAAATTCGCAGTTAGGGGCGACTGGAGGACCCACGAGAAGAATTGCGGCAAGGTCTGGTTCTGCATTTGTGGGTCTGATTTTAAGCACAAGAGGTCGCTTAAGGATCATGTCCGATCGTTCGGGAGCGGACATTCTCCTCACACTCTTGGGACGTCTTCGTCAGGGTACTCGGATCGGATTTACGACGAGGAGGACGAGGAGGGGGAAACCGATGATGAGGATGATGATAATGATGAGGAAGATTATGATATTTATTAAGTTAACTAGTTATGACATATGGTAATGTTAGGAACTTAGGTAGCATGTACGTTCGAATATTTGTCTTTTCGTGAACCGGTGACGATGAGCTAGTAGCTTGTATTTTGTTATTTGTAGAAAAACGAATTTGAGCTAGGAGCCCGTGATAAGCTTATTACTGTTGTGTTACTATGTCCTCGTGTCTTTCAGTGGTTTGATAAGCTATATTGTACTTATTCTAGCTAAAATTTTAGTATCCTCCTCGTATAAACAAAACAAGATCTGATATATCAAATTAATGAGATTTAAGTATGTTATGAGTTTATGACGCCTTGCTTGGAATGAAATTCCATTGGTTGAAACTGGTTATGTGTGACAATTATATATTACTCACCTTGTGATCCTTATCATTTATGCATATGGCTACCAATAAAGCATATATATTTATTTCTATTACTTGGCTATTTACCATCATGTCGCAATTTCTCATATAGTTTAATAGTTGTTTGCTAAACATATTTATTTTTTGATAAATGGATTAAATTTCATAACAAAACATCAAGGTTACAATAAGAGTACAAGTAAGAGCTACTTGTACAATACAAAACTGATAGCCTAACAAAACTGGTCTCAAACAATGCGAACCAGATCTTGTGTTCATGCAACAATGAACAAGACCCATGCTCCAAATGAGTGCTCAACCTTGAACCCGGGCACCAATTCACACCAATAAAACATATTGTAATAAAATGTTATTAATCTAGCACTTATAATATATTTGTTAAAATCTTGAAGTCCAAACCAAAATCTAACATAATAAATTGATTAATTTTATTTGGGCTACAACAAAATCTATGTTAAATTCTCAGTATCCTTGTGGAGGAATATCATAAACTGAAATTTCTAATACAAGCTTCACATTACTTCTAGTAACATAAAATGAAATATTGTGTAAAGATAATGGCTTTAAATTACATATTTTCAGTCCAAAATTTTAAGTTAATATATACAAACACTTTATATAACTTTGGTTTATACCATATTAGATCTGAATTTATTGACTCAGTTAATTTTAGTTAAAGTTAGGTGTAATCTCTGAAAGATGATAAATATCTCTTAACAAATATTTAACAACTACATTTCTAATTTTAAAAATCTAAATTCGATATCAACTTAAGCTAAAATAATATTCTATTCAAATGATTGAGTCATGAAATTTTTTTATATTGAGGCAACAAACAACACGGCAATCTAACGTAAATTGCATGTGATAATGATATGTAAAAGATGCCATACACCGCAATTCCAGCATTTATGCGGAAGTTAAAGAAAAGAAGTAAATAGTCGAAACTACAAGGGCTTTTCTCCACTAGAAATCAAGGCTACGGACGTAAATGCTAACTACTACTGTTTGATTCCACGATCAAAATCAACTTCCCTTAAACTGTAGATAAACTGTCACATCTATTAAATACGATCATAGTATTATCCAAAATGTCCTCAAAAAAGAATTATTTAAACTCCACAGTAATGTGGATAGGTGCTTCAATGAGGGAGATAGAGACCCAATGGTGATCAAGAGAGTAAATGCACTGGTGCCGCTGAGAAAGGGCAGACATGTCGAAAGTAAATTTTCAAGAGGATCACTGATTAATGTAATGTTAATATACGAAAAAATAGTTATATCAACCACTTTTAAGATCAGCTAGTAAGCAAATACTTTTATGTTAATCAAAATGTCGTGAATTTAATTAACAAACTTTCAAACTTCAGTTGGAATTTGTATTTACAGTTCAAATACTGTGATATAACTTTGATAATGTTGATATGAAGCTTTAGTTGCATTCACCCCTCCATACGTCAACCAGGGTTCTCTCTCTCTTCAACTATCACTACAAGCACTTTGGATTGGCACCTATAGCCTTCTCTCTGTCAGAAAGACAGGAGTGAAAAAAGATAGCAGTAAATTGGACCACCAAAATGTTACTTGTTCAGGGGTTTTACCCAAGTACCTTCTTTATTCCCCTTTCAGTCCAACCACAAAAGGGTTTTTTCTTATTCTACACATTTACAGGCCGGTTCATGTGATAATCATGACAATGCATTGCCACTTCTTTATTATTATTTTCTTTCTATCTCTCTCGCTAACGAAGGATATCCCTTCATGGTTCGTAGTTTTTTTTTATAAAAATAATTTTACACCATTTAATGTTTTGAACTCTTAAATTCCTTAAATTTTACGATACCCTTATACTACAAGGACTCTGACGTATCCCCTGATAGATTGAGGAGTGGGATAGCTAGAACACAAATACCCGAGTTTAGTTAATAACTTGAAAATTTTTAAAAAGGCCCATTTGTTTTTATGGTGGGCTAGCCAGGCAAGTCCAAATAAAGGTGAAAGAAGCCAAAAGTCGCTGCTTTTGTTAATCTTATCCCATGATACTGAACTTTCCCATGTTACACTTGTAATATTACTTGGATGACAAAAATATTTATACTATATGGGTCAGAGCTATTTTCAACTTGTGAATAAGGATATGTTGATTATAACTGAGTATAAGATAAAAGGATATGAGTATGAGTCCATGTTTAAAACTAAAATCTATGATAAGATTTGAATCCATGTTCAGATCCTACCTTTACTCGTTTACCATATTTGTGTTCAATTCAAATTAGACCTTGATAATTTATTATATTTAGCTATTTTGCTATGATATAGTTAGAGACTATCAATTGTGCAAAGCTGATAAAAAAAATGAATTGAATGATAAAGTAAATGACTCAAAACCTTTTTTATATTTTTAATGAACTATTTCTATATTTGAAACTCAAAAGGAAGAATATTGTACTATTTAATTAAATTATAAAATTTGATTTCTTTAATTTTTTATTGAATGTAAATGTATAACTGTTTTTTAAAAGTAGAAAATCACAACTTGTAGACTTGAGTCTCCGATAGGATAGGGTATAAATTTAACAATAAAAAATTTGTAGAGCCGAGAATAAAATATGAGATAACTCCAAAAACTAGAATATGGATACTTTATCCATAGCCATTCTTAATTAATTTTGAAATTTTAGAATTTCAAATATCTCAAAACATTTTTTTTTTCTCGCCCTCTTTTCTTTCACCTATGCATCCCTATTTTTTTCCTCCCTGGCGTTGAGTTGTCAACGTCGTGATGTTGTATTGCCATGCCACCACATCATATATATGAATCTTCATAAGAATCGAATATCGAATTAATATTTCGGCTGCCATCTATACCGGAGTGATGCAATTCAATACGCTGTATACAGATTATCCAACATGAAAATTAATACAGTTTGCATATTGTCTGGTACTCTGGTATACATTCAATTCAAACCTTGTTCATTTGCCACGTTAGCATACTTTTCAACTGATTTCCCGGCCCACAATGCAACGGAATCTATTAAGGTATCAAGCAGTAACAATAGGTCAAGGTTGCTTATCACTTATCAAGGACAACTTTTAAATGTTACCTACTGTACATTTACACCCAATATGTTAGCAATTACTTCAGCACTTGGTCAAAATTTCCGCACCATCTTTGGTTATCAATAAGGTATGCTCAAATTGGGCAGCCGGGCTACCATCCGCTGTCAACGTTGTCCAATTATCCGGCCAAGTTACACAATTTATGCTTCCCATTGAAAGAATCGGTTCTGCAGAAACAAAGTTCTGATTAACATTCAGCTGAACAGAAAAAAAGGAGTTCTCCATAAGAAAAAACAGTGTCTAAAAGGAAGAGAATGTAGAAGCACTCGACCAAGTATTCAGATTAGCAGAAGTTCTATTCAACTTGTTTTTTTCCTTAGCAAACATATTCCAGGAGTGAATCACATTTTGCGAATTTAAACAAGTCAGCATACTACATGAAAGGCTTGAGCAACAAGGTAAACACATTAAAAAAAAAAAAAGAGGAATAGGTAAAACAGCAAATAAATCCAACATGAAGAATGACCAGGACTCACCAATAGTAAATGTTTGACCTTCAAGCATGGTCCCAGACTCCTCATTACCTGGAAGGTGATTTTATCAGTGAACTTTTAGATGAGATGTATTGCCGGGTTACGTAATGTCAAACATAAGAAACAGCATAAATGACATTCTAAGCGGAGCAGGTAACTGATGAAGGGAAAACCATGACAAGACAATTATTAGACTTTGTTCAGACATACATTAAAAGGAACAACCTCAAGACTGAAAGGAGAAAAGTCACATAAGAGTCAGATTGTTTGGAATGTAGACTTATCCCATTACATTTAAGGACTTGTTGCGGTTTAAAAAGCAAGAATCATAATCCTATTTGGTGGAGATAGGCTTTACAATGTATTAGGCAGTGATTCCAAACACCATTCTAAGACTTAATTAAATGAAAGTTCTTGGGGCATTATGATGGAGAAAATACTTACGATGATGTAGGATGACCGGTTCAGAATGGAATATGGTCCCTACACCATGGCCAACAAAACGCTCTACCACGCCGTAACCTCTCTTTTCAGCATGTCCACTGAAATAATAGGCAAAAACAAAACAAACAGCAAAATCCTCAGAAATCTTTCAAGCAATTTAACCTTGTTGGTTATATAATAGGTAAGAAGCTCCACCAATATTCGTTCTTTTTTACAAACATTAACTACCTGAACATGCACAAGACAGCTTTACATTGGTTATTTTATCATTCACTTCATCAAAGCACTAATAGCAGAGACCGTGTGGCTGCTGTTATTGCAAGGGAGAGGGAGATCATACCTAATCTTCTTCCCAATCTTTTTGAAACTAGCACCATCTTTGCACACCGCTATACCTTTTTCCAGGCACTCTTCAGTCACCTGCCACATCAGAAATTACCAAAATGGGAATCCAAACAGGTAAAGTGGTCTAACACTAAGGACCAATTTCTGCATTTGCAAAAACCATATAGCAAGATTTCAACATTCCTTGAGCATAAGAACACTAATAAGAAGACCAAGAAAACTACCGTCACCAAACGCTGGAGCGACTCGCTAACATTCCCACACAAAAATGTCTTCGACGTGTCCCCGTGATAACCCTGGAAACCAAAACAACCAAATTAGCATCCTTCCACAATGATTAACGCATTCCACACCGAACACAAGTCATTAATAAGTAACACACATTCAAGTAAACCGTGACATCGATGTTGATAATATCACCATCGAGGAGCTGGCGGGAATCCGGGATCCCGTGGCACATACACTCGTTAACCGAAGTGCAAACGCTTTTAGGAAAACCTCCATACCCCAACGGCGAAGGATAAGCCCCCGCCTCGATAATCATCTTGTGCACTGCTTCGTCTATCTCATTTGTAGTAACCGACGGCTAACAAACAACAAAACAGAACCTCAATTTCCCGTTAACATAACATAACTAACAGCTTCAAATAATCAAACACTTTGCATACAATATACCCTGACTAATTTGCCCGCTTCCTTCAGGACACGAGCGGCGAGCTCACACGCGGCTCGCATACGTGAAATCCCCTCAGCGTCGTGGAACTGAGGCTTGCCGGAGAGCGCCGGGAGCGCTCCGGAACCTACGTAGGGAGGCCTCGGGATGTGGTCGGGGACGGTGAGCGCGGGCGATACTCTCCCCCGCCGGAGCGGCGGTTGTCTCTTGAACTGACTCGCGTTTTGGCGCTCCCGCTCTCTTAAAAAAAGCGGAGTAAGACAAAAAAGGTAAACACGGACGACCGGTCATCCAAGGAGGAGGAGAGGTGAGTACCTGCGGAGTTGGACGAGTTCTTCTAGGGCGTCGAATCTCTTGGCGAGGACGAGGAGGAGAGGCGGCTTACGGAGTGGGGCCCCCAGGAAGAGCGTTGACTTTGACCGTGGTGAGTTGGAGGAGTAACTGAGCGGAGAGAGTGAAGCGTAAGCAGCAGAGAGCGCCATTTTTGGTTTCTTTTCGGTTGTGGGTGGTTTTGAAGGAAGAGATAAGTGAGGAGGTTGAGATGGGCTTGGAGAAATTTGGGCCGACGAGTTTATGGGCCGGCTTTCCGTCTATCCTTTGGAAAGAAATAATTCAAGTTTTTGTTTGGAGAATTTCTTGTACTTTATCTACCTTAGCAAGCTTAGGCCCAAAAACTTAGGAGAAAGCATACCTAGTACATTGTATGTTTCGAAATTTAGTTAGGTCGTATTGATATTTTTCTCACGCGATGTTAATATTTTCTTCACATGATATTGATATTTTTTTCATGCAATAATAATATGTGTATTTTTTCATATTTTTTATTTTCCTCAGAATGATATTTTTTTCATGTGATACTAGTTTGTGTGAGTTTTTTTCACTTTGATCCTATAGTTTTTGGATTTTTGCAAAAAAGCTACCTATATTTATATTTTTTCATGTTTTATTTTATTTTTCTAAGAATGACATTTCTTTCATGTGATACTGACTCTGTAAATTTTTTTTTTACTTTGGTTTGTGATTTTGAATTTTACAAAGAATCATTCAATATGTATATTTTTTGCTTTTCATTTTCCAAGAATGTCATTTTTTCCATGAGATATCGGTCATGGTGTAGATTTTTTTTCACTTTAATCCATAACTTTTACATTTTAAAAAAAAAAATATTTATGGTTCAAAAAAAAAATCATTCAACAGAATCCAACCCGGAACACCATTATCTGCTGATTCAAAGTTCGTAAATCGAGTGGTGGAAATTGTTTAAGACAAACCATTCATAAAAAAAATTCTTGATACCATACATTTCAACCTGAAATTTATAATATAAAGCAGAATAACCTCACAAAAAAACAATTCTGGAAAAAATTACAGGAGATTAAGGTACTAATATTAATGAAACGAATTAAAAACTACAAGATAATAAGTAGCTGTTTTCCGCAATTTTTTAATGTAGTAAATGATTAATAATACCAACTAACTTCTTGACCTAGGGGATAAATTCATGACATATATTATTTTAAATAGAATGTTAATGATTAGGGTTTGAACCCTTTGGTTAATTTCTTGATATATATATGATCAAACTCAAGGGGATAAATTTACTTTTCAAATATCTGGACCGATTAAATTATTCTAATAAAATAATGGACAACTTGTTCTGGATTTTCACGAGGGAGAACGTAAAGAAAGGCCGAAGAGCTAGAGTGCGGAAATCTATTTATCAAAGAAGCGTTGTCTATTTATTTACGCGACATTAGTGGGGTAGGTAGACCATCATGACTCCCAGAAAAAGTCAAATTTTGAATGGGATAGAAGTCGAGTCAAACGTTGCCCAATGGATCCTACAATGTAGATATGGATCCCGTCGCGACCCATTTTGTTCATAGAATTGTATTTTAAATTTTAACCGTGTTATTATAAGTGTGCGTTTGAAGCTTTGTCCCAAAAAAATTACTATAACAATGTCTTGATTGAGACTGGCGACTCAACCTTGTAAAGTGCGTAAAACTTTTACGTATTGAGATACTATGTGGGACGATGGGGTGGGACAATGGATGGGTATGGTGTGTCAACTTTGTTATGAGCCTCTTCCTAAGTAATGAAGTAATGTTTTTCCTCCAAAAACAATGACAACCTGATAAACAGTATTTATTGTTAATTTAGCAAGAAGAACTTCAATGCTATTTGTGATCATTACAAATTAAATTATAGTGAATATCAATTTTTCTTCTTTTGAAATTTAAACTAACTCGAATATGAATTAGTCAATCTAATAAATTTTAAAATATTAATGTTGAAGTAAAAAAATACTTGCTTGGAGCTTCAGTTCAACTAAGGCAATTTGGTCGGATATATTGAAGTCAGCCTAGGAATCCTCAACCTAAAGTCAGCTTGGGTACTCCCACAGTATGGCCACATAGGTATCATCAACTTTAGTAGGATTGAGTACCCTCAAAGTAAAGTCTACCTAAGTATTTCCATTCTCAAGTTAGCATAGATATTCTCAATCTCAAGTCAAGTGAAACTCCTTTGGGTCATGATAGACACTTATTAGGAGGTAAAAATATTGCAAGTGAGGATGTCAACTAGGTTACACTTTGTTGGAGTTAGTGAAGAATTCATTATTAGCCATCTTGGAGGTATCTTAATTGTCATTCAATAATCATTCTCCCATGGTGATCATTGTCTCATGGTAATCATCGTCCCATGATAGTCGTTGTACCATGGTGATCATCGTCCTGTGGTGATCATTGCTCATTGGTGATTGTCGTCCCATAGTGATTGTTGCCTCATGGTGATCGTCATCCAATTGTGATTGTTACCCTATGGTAATCATCATATCGTTGAGGTCGTTGCATTTATCCTGTGAAGATTGGTAGCCCATGGTGATTATCGTCTCATAGTGATCGTTTGCCCATAATGGTTGTCGACCTATGATGATTGATAGCTTGCAATCAAGGGCGGCGCTACATGTAGTTAAGTGGGGTCAATTGACCCCACTTAATTTTATTTTTTTGATAATTAACTATATTTTTTAATATATATTCCTACTAAAATTAAAAATTGACCCTATTAATTTTAAAAACATTAGAAATTGACCCCACTTACGAAATTTTTTGGCTCCTCCTCTACTTGCAATGATCATCACCTCATGGCGATTAGCCTATGGTGTTACTAGTTTGGGATCATAGTAGGCTCATGATTTGACATAGATAAAGATCAAAAGAGGTCAAGCTTGAAATAGATACTCAATGAGTTTAAACGACTCTTAGGTTGTGTTTGGTTCATCTTCTGAACAGGACAGAACAGTACTGAACATGACAGTACTGGACAGAACTCCATGTTCTAACTGTACTATCCTATGTTTGATAATTTCTTATAAGATTGGACAAGCAGTTCAATTCTCAATGTGATTAATAAAAGAATACATGTATAAGACAAAATTACCCTTACGCAACTTAGGTTCAATTAATAGTACGATCCTTACAAAAATTACCCTTCACTAAATCTTTTGCACATGTGATTAAGGTCTGCTGATGAGTTAAAAAAAACTGGTGTCATTTATTACCGTAGCTAAAATTCAACGAAGAGAATGTAATTATATATGCCTTATGTTAGAAGGAATTGGAAAAAGGCATGCATGCCTAATAATTTTCCAGCATATGAATTTCCAAATACAAGAACGTAACACCGTACACCAAATCCTATATGAAAAGGACAATTCAGAGTGAAGGTAGAGAAAATAAACGAGTTGGTGACAGAGTGAAGCCGCACGACCGAAACTATTCAGTCAATTAAATTGCACATGAACATGAAGAAAATAATTGTGACAATTAATCAATCATATTATGATTCCTAATTAGTCAAAAAAATTATGAACTCACCTTTGAGGTTGAAGCCCTAAACCCTAGCACTTATCACATAGGAAAACAAAACGTGGTTAGGGATGATGGAATAAAGGAGATAACAAGGGTAATATGGTAATAAGAAAAAAATTTATTTACTGTCCCATGAGAGTGGGTTTGGCCCATGTATTTAGGTAGGACAAAAAATTAAAGGGAGGCTTGGACAACTTTCTATTTTGTTGTAGCCTATTTTTATACCAAACATGGACTTGGGACAAAAATCAATGTCCAAGCCTGTCCTGTACTACTTACCAAACGCACCCTTAAAGTTAGAGGTGGACATAAACTCTAGAGGGCTTAAAGAACTTCTAAGGACTAGATATTTAAATTAGATAAAGATAAGTATTGAAAATTCGAACAGACAAGGATAAACATTGGAAATTTGGGATAGATGAAGATAAGTGTTGACTTAAGTCGGATCACAATAATTACGAGACAAATTTGAATGAGGATAAGTATTTGCAATGATAAATTTCAAGTGACCGAGTTCTACTAAAACACAAGTTGGGTGAGTCCCGATCTCCTCTATATAAGCAAAGCTAACACAAGGCATAAATGATCACCAAATCAAATCACAAAATTTATATCAAAATTTCGACTTTTTATCTTATTCATAGCTTAGTTTGTAGAGTAGAATAGTTTGACTCCTAATCTCAATCACCTATACCTTAAGTTAGACCTTTAAACGAATCTTCAAATCGTCAAAAAAGTTGTCCTTACCAATCTGGTCAACTTTTTTTCCCCTACAATTAAGCAATAATGCTACCGATGATTTATGCAGCTAATGTGAGAGCCAAAATGATTCTGGACCCGTGAGGAAATTTCCGGGAAACAGGCAAAACTGTGAAGAGATTGTAATCCACTAAAATAGAATCGGGAGATCTGGAATCTAATCTTCCGGTGACCAACTTATACATTAAATAATGTTGCTCATTACAAAGAATATTGCTAATTAAGATTCGGAGGATGCATGTCAACGACTTTGAGTAATCTGACATATGAATTTCGAGCATCGTCATTAATAATTTCTTCGAGGATACTCAACTCTTGACTATATAAATGTCGGAAACGACATTGGCATTGACTTTATTAGTTATTTGCAATGTCAAAAGGGCCTGGTTTACTACTCATAAATGTACCAGCTACATGTCATTTGCTCTGCGGTCGTCGGTGCATGCAATACTAATTCAATCGAAAAGGAGAGCGATTTTTTTATTGGATATGGTTTTTCTAAAAGCTTATTTTAATCAAGAGAGTGTATTTATTTTAAAAATAGTAGATTAACTTTGGTAATCAAAATTGTCAAACAATAAAAATATAGGACTCTTTAGTCCTA